>CM038214.1:181558851-181786167 GCA_021442155.1 Cymbidium sinense | reverse complement strand
ATTTTATATTTTAAATTTTTAAGGTTTAAGTTTAGGTTTAGGTTAGAATTTAGCTAGAGTTTAGTTTAGGATTTAAGGTTTAGGTTTTTAAGGTTTAGGAGTTTAAGTTTAAGGTTTAGGGTTTAGTTTAGGTTTAAGTTTTGAGTTTAGGGTTTAGGGTAGTTTAATTTAGGTTTAATTTAGTTTAGGTTTAAGTTTTTTAGAGTTTTAGGTTTAGGTTTTAGGTTGTATGTTTAAGGTTTAAGTTTAGGTTTAAGTTTAAGGTTTAAGTTTAAGTTTAAGTTTTAGTTTAGAGTTTAGTTTTTTGTTTAGGGATTTAAGTTTATTATAATTTAGGTTTAATTTAGGTTTATTTTAGTTTAGGTTTAGGTTAGGGTTTAGGGTTTAGGACTTAGGGTTTAGGGCTTAGTGTTTAGGGATTAGGGTTTAGGGTGTTTTAGTGTTTTGGTTTAGGGTTTAGGGTTTTAGTGTTTAGGGTTTAGGGTTTAGGGTTTAGGGTTTAGGATTAGTGTTTAGGGTTAAGGTTTAGGATTTAGGGTTTAGAGTTTAGTGTTTAGGGTTTAGTGTTTAGGGTTTCTTTTCTGAAAAAAAAATTAAGTAAATCAGTAAGTTTAGGTTCTTTTAGTTTACTTAGTTTATTTATTGTTTATTTAAGTTTATTTTAATTATTATTTTTATTTAGGTTTATTTTTTTTTATTTAGTATAGTTTATTTATTTAGGTTTAAGTTTATTTTTTTAGTTTAGTTTTATTTTTATTTTATTTTTTAGGTTTATTTTTTTATGTTTTTAGGGTTTAGGGTTTAGGGTTTACGGTATAGGGTTTTAGGGGTTATTCTTTATTATAAGGGTTTAGCGTTTAGAGTTTAGTGTTTAAGCTTAAGGGCTTAGGGTTTTCAGGGTTTAGGGTTTAAGGTTTAGGCTTTAGTGTTTAGTGGTGAGGGTTTAGGATTTAGGATTTAGGGTTTAGTATTTTTTTAAAAAAATTAAGCAAACTGGTAGGTTTAGTGTTTAGGGTTTAGGGATTTTTTTAAATTAAGTAAACTGATAGTTTAAGTTTTTTTAGATTATTATCTATTTTATTTTATTTTTTATTTTTTATGTTTATTTTATATTTTTATTTAGTTTAGTTTATTTATTTTAGGTTTATTTATTTTAGTTTAGGTTTTTTATTTTATTTTATTTTTTAGGTTTAGGTTTAGGTTTATTTTAGTTTATGGTTAGGGTTAGGGTTTAGGGTTTAGTGTTTATGGTTTGAGGTTTAGGGTTTTTAGGGTTTAGGTTTAGGGTTTAGGGTTTAGGGTTTAGGGTTTAGGGTTTAAGGTTTTGGGTTTGGGATTTAGAGTTATAGGGTTTATGGTTAGGATTTAGGGTTTAGGTTTTTCGGTTTTTGGTTTAGGGTTTAGGGTTAGCTTAGGGTTTAGGATTTAGGATTTTTTTATGGCTTAAGGTTTAAGTTTTTTTCTAATTAAGTAAACCTGAAGGTTTAGATTTATTTAGTTTCTTTTTTATTTATTTTAGTTTATTTTAGTTCTATTTTTATTTAAGTTTATTTTTTTATTTAGTTTAGCTTATTTATTTTAGGTTTATTTATTTTAATTTTAATTTTAGTTTAGTTTTTAGGGTTAGATTTAGGTTTACATTTATTTTTTACATTAGTTTTATTTTTATTTTATTTTTAGGTTTATGTTTTATTTATTTTTTTTTAGGTTTAGGTTTTGGTTTTTATTTTATTTTATTTAGGTTTGAGTTTTAGGTTTTTTTTTAAGGTTATTTTTAGCTTTTATTTTTTTTTAAATTCAAGTTTAGGTTTATTTTTAATTTATTTTATTTTATTTAGTTAGGTCTTAGGTTTAGTTTATTTTATGTTTAGATTTAGCATTTATTTATTTTAGTTTAGTTTAGTTTACTTTAGTTTAGGTTTAGGTTTATTTTATTTTGTTTAATTTAAGTTTAGGGTTTTTTTTTTCTAGTTTAGTGTTTATGTTTTATTTTTTATTTATTTTAGGTTTTATTTTTAGGTTTAGATTTTTATTTAGTTTTTATTTTATTTTAATTTTAATTTACATTTAGTTTTTATTTTATGTAGGTTTTTATTTTTAGGTTTATTTTATTTTTTTAGTTTAATTTTGGTTTTTATTTATTTTATATTAGTTTATTTTTTAGTTTTTATTGTATTTTTTTAGGTTTAAGTATAAGTTTAGGTTTTATTTCAAGTTTTTATGTTTTTATTTTTTTATTTTACATAGGTTTAGGTTTTTTATTTTTTTTCCTTTTTGGTTTTATTTAGTTTGGGTTTAAGTTTTTAGGTTTTAGGTTTTAAGGGTTTAGGGTTTAGAGTTTGAGGTTTAGGGTCTAGAGTTTAGAGTTTAGGGTTTAGGGTTTACTATTTAGGGTTTGGGATTTATGGTCTAGGGTTTATGGTTGTAGGTTTTAGGGTTTAGGGTTTGGGGTTTAGGGTATAGGGTTTAGGGTTGTAAGTTTTGGGATTTAGGGTTTAGGGTTTAAGGTTTAGGGTTTAGGTTTGTAGGCTTAAGGTTTAGAGTTTAGGTTTTAGGGTTTGTTTATAGTTTAGTATTTAGGGTTAGGGTTTTTTTAATTTTAATTTTTTTTAAATTAAACTTCGTGGGTTACGATTATTTTTAGGGTTTATTTTAGGTTTTTTTTAGGGTTTAGAATTTAAGGTTTTTTTAAAAAAATTCAATTAAGTAAACCGTTAGGTTTAAGTTTATTTAGTTTATTTTTTATTTATTTTAGTTTATTTTATTTTTTTTCATTTTATTTAGGTTCATTTTTTTATTATTTAGTTAATTTTTTCTTTATTTTTGTTTATTTTATCTTCTATTTTTATTTAGGTTTATTTTTATTTATATTTAGTTTAGTTTATTTATTTTAGTTTAATATTTTTATTTTAGTTTATTGTTTAGATTTAGGTTTAGGTTTATGTTTATTTTTTAGTTTATTTTTATTTTTAATTTATTTTATAGGTTTAGATTTTATTTTTTAATTTTAGGTTTAGGTTTACGTTTTTATTTTATTTTTTTTAAGTTTCAATTTTAGGTTTTTCTTTTATGTTTATTTTTAGGTTTTATTTTTTGGTTTAGGTTTAGGTTTGTTTTTAGTTTATTTTATTTTATTTAGTTTAGGGTTTAGGTTTAGTTCATTTTAGGTTTAGGTTTTATTTATTTTAGTTTAGTTTATTTTAGATTAAGTTTGGAATTATTTTATTTTGTTTATTTTAGGTTTAGGTTTTTTTTAGTTTAGGGTTTAGGTTTTGTTTTTATTTATTTTAGGTTTATTTTTTAGGTTTAGGTTTTATTTTTTATTTTTATGTTTAGATTAAGGTTTTTATTTATTTTTTTAGGTTACAATTTCAGGTTTTTATTTTAGATTAAATTTTTGGTTTTATTTTTTGTTTAGGTTTAGATTTATTTTTAGTTTATTTGATTTTCTCTAGTTTAGGGCTTAAATTTAGTTTATTTTAGGTTTAGGTTTTATTTATTTTAGTTTAGTTTATTTTAGTTTAAGTTTAGGTTTATTTTATTTTGTTTATTTTAGGTTTAGGCTTTTTTTAGTTTAGTGTTTATATTTTTGTTTTTTATTTATTTTTAGGTTTAGGTTTTTATTTAGTTTTTATTTTATTTTATTTAGGTTTATTTTATTTTTATTTTAAGTATAGTTTTTATTTTATTTATGTTTCTTTAGTTTTAGGTTTACTTTATTTTTTTGTTTAGTTTAGGTTTTAATTTATTTTATTTTAGTTCAATTTTTTGTTTTTTTTTTTTGGGTTTAGATTTAGGTTTAGGTTTAGGTTTTACTTTACGTTTTTATTTTATTTTATATTTTTTTATTTTACTTAGGTTTAATTTATTATTTATTTATTTTCTTTTTTGGTTTTATTTAGTTTGGGTTTAGGTTTTTAGGTTTTTATGGTTTAAGGTTTAGGGTTTTGAATTTAGGGTTTAGGGTTTAGGGTTTTGAATTTAGGGTTTAGGGTTTAGGGTTTATGGTTTAAGGTTTGGGATTCAGGGTTTAGGGTTTAGGGTTGTAGGTTTTAGGGCTTAGGGTTTGGGGTTTAGGGTTTAGGGTTTAGGGTTTAGGTTTAGGTTTATGATTTTATGGTTTAGGTTTTAGGGTTTAGGGTTTATGTTTGTAGGTTTAAGGTTTAGAGTTTAAGTTTTAAGATTGGTTTTAGGGTTTAGTGTTTAGGGTTAGTGTTTTGTTTTATTTTTTATTGAATTAAGTAAACTCATAGGTACAGGTTTAATTAGTTTATTTTTTTTAGTTTACTTTATTTTTAATTTTGATTTAGTTTTTATTTTATTTTTATTTAGTTTAATTTATTTATTTTAGTTTCCTTTATTTTAGTTTAAGTTTTTTATTTTAAATTAGTTCTATTTTTAATTTATTTTTTAGGTTTCGATTTTATTTTTTATTTTTAGGTTTAGGTTTAGGTTTTTATTTTATTTTTTTAGGTTTAGGTTTTAGGTTTTTATTTTAGGTTTATTTTTAGGTTTTATTTTTTGTTTAGGTTTAGGTTTAGTTTTAGTTTATTATATTTTATTTTGTTTAGGTTTAGGTTTAGGTTTTATTTATTTTAAGTTTAGGTTGAGGTTTTATTTATTTTAGTTTAGATCTAGGTAAATTTTATTTTGTTTATTTTATTTTTATTTTAGGTTTAGATTTTTTTTAGTTTAGGGTTTAAATTCTATTTTTTATTTATTTTTAGGTTATTTTATTTGTTTAGATTTTTATTTAGTTTTAAATTTATTTTATTTTAGTTTTATTTTAGGTTTATTTTATTTTTATTTTGCGTTTAGTTTTTATTTTATTTAGCTTTTTTATTCTTAGGTTTATTTTATTTGTTATGTTTAGTTTAGGTTATTATTTTTTATAAAATAGTTTATTTTTACTAGTTTATTTTTATTTTATTTTTAGGTTTAGGTTTAGGTTTTAGCTTAGGTTTTTATTTTATTTTATTTTTTTCATTTATTTAGGTTTAGGTCTATTTATTTATTTTATTTTTAGGTTTTATTTAGTTTAGGTTTAGGTTTTTAGGCTTTTAGGGCTTAGGGTTTAGAGTTTAGGGTTTAGAGTTTAGGGTTTTTTTAGGTTTAGGCAGGGTTTAGGGTTTAGGGTTTAGGTTTAGGGTTTAGGGTTTAGGGTTTAGGGTTTAGCATTTTGGCTTTAGTGTTTTGGGGTTTCTAGGGTTTAGGGTTTAGGGTTTAAGGTTTTTTTTTTCAAAATTAAGTAAACCGATATGTTTAGGTTTATTTATTTTATTTTTTATTTATTTTAGTTTATTTTATTTTTTCTTTTTATCTAGGTTTAATTTTACTTTTTCTTTAGTTTAGTTATTTATTTTAGGTTTATATATTTTTGTTTAGGGTTTTCTTTTAGTTTATTTTTTATGTTTAGGTTTAAGTTTAGGTTTATTTTTATTTTTCTTTTATTTTTTAGGTTTAGGTTTTATTTTTGATTGATAGGTTTAGGTTTTGGTTTTAATTTTATTTTTTTAGGTTTAGGTTTTAGTTTTTAATTTTAGGTTTTATTTTTTAGTTTAGGTTTAGGTTTATTTTTAGTTAATTTAATTTTATTTAGTTTAGGTTTAGGTTTAGGGTTAGCTTAGGGTTTAGGGTTAGTTTAGGGTTTAGGGTTTAGGCTTTAAGATTTAGGGTTAATTTAGGTTTAGGGTTTAGGGTTTAGGGTTTAGGGTTAGGATAAGGTTTAGTGTTTAGGGTTTATAGTTTAGGGTTTAGGGTTAGTTTAGTGTTTAAGGTTTAGGGTTTTTTATGGTTTAGGGTTGTAGGTTTATGGGTTTAGGTTAATTTTATTATTTAGGGTTTAGGATTTATGGTTTATGGTTTAGTTTTTTTAAATTAAGTAAACAAGTTTAGGTTTATTTAGTTTATTATTTTTTTATTTATTTTATTTTTTTATTATTTAGTTTATTTTTTTTTTATTTAGTTTAGTTTATTACTTTTGTTATATTTATTTTTTATTTAGGTTTTTGTTTTAGTTTATTTTTTAGGTTTAGGTTTAGGTTTATGTTTTTTTTAGTTTTTTTTTTTTATATTTTAGGTTTAGGTTTTTATTTTTTATTTTAGGTTTTATTTTACTTTTAGGTTTTAGGCTTTTATTTTTGGTTTATTTTAGGTTTTTTTTAGTTTAGGTTTATTTTTATTTTATTTTATTTTATTTTTTAGTTTAGGGTTTAGGTTTAGTTTATTTTGGGTTTTGGTTTAGGTTTTCTTTATTTTAGTTTAGTTTAATTTAGTTTAGGTTTATGTTTATTTTATTTTATTTATTTTAGGTTTAGGTTTATTTTAAGTTTTTTTTAGGTTTACTTTTTAGGTTTAGATTTTTATTTAGATTTTATTTTATTTAGGGTTTTATGCCACCATCCTTCAAGATCTTTGATGGCGGTTGGAACCCATAACACTACATTACACTGTTATTTTGTTGGTGGCGATGCACTCCTCTTTCATCTTTTCATTAGTACTTTGTGCATTTGCATTTGATTAGTGAGCTTGAGTTCATTGAAGAGTTTTGCTGAGTTGGAGAACCTCTTCATTAAGGGCTTTGCTGGAGCTCAACATAGTGTGATTGTAGGCGACCTCATTGTAGAGAAACAAAAACTCAAGGAGTCTCTTGTTGATTACATTCTCATGTGGCAGCAAGAAATGTGAAACATAGCTATCGAACAACATGCCAAGATTCCTCAAGAATATCCAATGGCCACCTTCATGCTTAAGTGCTTTATCATCAAAATATTGAAATTAATCAACAAGGTGGCTACACAAAGAAAAGCAACAATTGCCCTCTCGACCAATCATCTAGGCCAAGCTGCAGAAGGTGTTTGAGAAGAAGCCAGGGATAGTTGTGTTAGTGGATGAAGCGGCCGGAGTTTAGTATAGACTACGATCTCGGTAGACTCCTTTGCCTCTTCCACCGACAGCCATCACTGGTCGCGACGGTTACGATGACCATTTCCACCACATCCTACTCGGCGATATTCATATCCATCGCCTTGTAGTTACCACCTGCGATAGATTGAATAAACCATATTCATTCAAGAGGGAGGTAGTTAAGTAATCTTTAAGAATCTCTTAAATAAACCTAGCTTCCAGTTACTAGAGCCTAAGAGGCCGGAGGAAGTGGGCAAGAATGATGATCCTAGCTATTGTCCCTACCACTGCATGTTAGGCCATGTCTTAGACGATTGTATCACTTTTATGGACTAGCTTATGCATAGCTACAAGTTAAGAGCCATAGTTATCCATAAGGAATACTTATTAGAACAACCATCCAGTTCTGTTAGAGTAATCCTTGGGGATACTTGAAATCCTCTTAAGAATAAAGAAGGTTAAGATATCTCCTATCACTCACGAGAAGATCATTTCTAAGATCAAGAAGCTTTCCTTCTAGGTTAAAATAGCTCAAATCTCAACACCAAGGAAGGTTTTCTAATTGAAAAGGACAACTCGGGGTGACAGCCGTGACGATCCCCATACTTGCAGATAGTCAGTAGTAGCCATCATCCAGTCTACCTTAATGTGCGGCTACCACCTTCTACTAGCTCCTCTTCTATGAGGAGCATTGTACTTGTAGATAAGGGCACTAAATCCTTACTTTACTTTACTTGATTTCTATCATGTAGCTCCACCCAAAAGAAATTAATGAAGAAAATATTCTATATTGTACTGATGCTCTTGATTTTATTCTTATTGAAAGCTCTCGTCTAAAAAATAATAGCTATAGTACAATCCTTTCCTTTTGATTTGAGTTGGACTATCCTTCTCAATCAATTGGGTTCACCTCTTGAGATTGACTTAGAGTCAAACTCACGAGGATCTTGTAGTAGGTATGCGGATGAAAGGTAGAACTTTCACAAGCTCATCATTCAAGAAGTCAGAAGTCAACCTACATGGCAAAGTTCTACCTCAAGATAAGGGTAAGCTAGTCATTGGTTCCGGTGGCAGATAGCCTCCATAAGATGCTTCACCCATGAATATGCTTATGGAGGACCAAGCGAGTTGATTACAATGTCTAGCTCACCTTAGAAAGTTTTACTAAGTTAAGCATATGATGCCCTTATCTTATCTAAAGAGATGAGGGAATCTCTTAGGCCTTACTTTATCTAGGGATATGCTTAGCTCAACTAATTTCTACTAAAGAGGCGGCATGCCTCTCGAAGGACATCTTAGGAGTTACATTCAATGATGTAGACTTACTCCCAAGTATGATCGAGCACAACCGCCTCTTTACATTACAATGGATGTTGGCAGATATAGGCTATCCAGAGTTCTAGTTGACCCAGGTGTATCAGTCAACATTATGAGTCTAAGAACCTTTGCCTACTTGAGGATCAACATCTCCAAACTCCAAAATGAAAAGATGATGTTGAGAGAATTCAATGAACAAGGTGAGAGGGCCTTATGGTGTTTATTTTTGTATGTATGATGTACTATCTCGAAATATAGAGGATCACCCTACAATGGACCTAATCACGTAATAAGGACTCCTAAGGCATGATGGGTCTTCAGATGTACCAGCGATTTTCCCCTACTTTACATGGATGAATAAAGCAAGGTCTATATTAAACTACGTTCTTAAATTCCCTATGGAGGCAAGCCTCTATAGTTAATTACATATTAGAAAATGAAATTTCCTAAGAATACTCTCGATTAAAATAGACTATTATCATCTCTAAAGATTTCTAGGTTACACTATCAAAAGATTGGTTGTATTTGGAAAATCAATTGGGAAAGTTTAAGGAGAAGACTTAGTTTTGGAATCTAAATGAAATAAGTAGGAAATGCTCATGATACTTGGAAGCCTAGTGAGCATTCCAATCTATCCTATGGCTGGGCTTTATAATTTTGAAGTTGAGTAGATTTATATGTTTTGAGTTGAAATTTAATTAGATTACTAGTAATCCACCAACACAAGGTTGTGGGAATTCTTAAGAGGTGAGGATTTATCCTCGTAGTCCGATGAAAATAGATATCTTGGATTCTAAATCTATGGAACATTAGTACGAGCTAAAGCATGATCTAAATCTAAGCGACAGGTACAAGGGTTTACCTCTATGAGTGAGAATAAATTATCCGATTTATGGACTTATAATGCCTGGAGTGGCTGCTAGCTAACTCGTCCTATGATTTTAAAACTATGTAGTTCGATCTTATGAATTTCAGGATAGATAGGGTAGTTATTTAATTAGCAAGAGACTAAAGTCCTAAACACACTAAGAGACTAGAGCATGAGTGGTATGAGCATATGACTTAATCTATAGATGCAAAATCTTATCAAATTTTATTTCATTTTAGACACATCATTTTGACAGAGGCTTTAGGATTTCTTAAGCCTAAATGCATGATGAAATAGGTTATGAATCAAATCAGCTAGAATAAGGTGTTCTCCACCACAAGGGATGCCCTCACAGTCAAGCATTCCTTTATATGGTGCAAGGATGGAGACTTCATGTTCAGAGAGAAAGAATATGCTTGCATGATGTGAAATATACAACCATACATCTAATGGGTTGCTAAATCTTTCAATAATCTTAATTATGTCCAAGGCTTTATGATGAGGTTATGAGTTGTTTAAAATTGACTTATGAGTGATCAGTTGGGTATAAACATTATTTTTATCCTAAGAGCCTAATCATATCCAAGCCACACATTAAAGCATCGATCATTTAAGAAATAATGAAAAGCATGCCATCTAATGCACAATGATAACATAACATCAAATAATTATATAAACTATCATAAAAGAATAAAAGGTCGGTGATTAGTAATATAGTATAACCGAGTGAGAAAATATGGGTAGCCGAGCTCTACCCTTATACAACCTTGAATATGAAATAATAATTATAATTGTATTAAATGTTATGGGTGTCTTCTTACTTCATATCTCCATTTCAAATTTGGTTCCTTCTTTGATTTGGATGGTGCCTACTTCAAATACATCACAGGGCACCCTAAGACAAAGCCTTCTGGCCACTGCTCATCCTAATCCTCCATAGCACTAATCCTAATTCCTATTTCAAAATTACATTTATGTTGGAAAAGTAAATCTAACTATACATACAAAATAGAGGTTAGCTAAATATATATATAATCCCAAGCAATTGTATTTATAATTTGGACTTAGCACCCTACACATGGTTAACTAAGTCCCACCTATCCTAACTTGGATTATGCTTAATGATTTAAGCAACCTACAAAGAGAGCATTCACATTTATTTTTAAGCATCTCTTAAGCATAATCCTCTACAGAAAACATGATTAGGCTACCATTGGCCTATCATCCAGTCTACGAAGCATACACCCTAATATCCAATCTAAAATAATACATTAGAAAACAAAACATACATCACATCATACATCATCCTAACTTAGAGCTAGAAGTGGTGACTTAATTCTAATGTGTGTATTAAGGCTTGTGTGGTAAGTCTTGTTAGGCATTAGTGTTATATTTTCTAAGTGTAGAAGGATTCAATTTAACATGAAAGGTTGATTTTACTTGAAGTAGTTTAACATATTTGAGAATTTTAATTTGTTTTTCTTTTGTTTCATTTGAGTACACTTAGCAACTAAGTGTTATAAAAGGAAAAGAGGATTGCCCTCTTTCATCCCTACCTTAAGTCACTTTCTAAAGTATATTAATTTGATTTAGTTTTTTTTTTAGTGAATGGCTTATTAAATGATTTAATTAATCCTAAGTTTAGGTTCACTTTAAATAATCCTATTCAAAATGAAAGGCATTTTAAGATTAATTTAATTGAATTACTACCACATGGCATATATTAAATCATTCCTTTCCATCACATCTAACATGCATATGATTTATTCCTAAGTGTATCTATACATGCCACATATTTTAGCACACTTAAATGATGAATGTATGTGTATGTTTAGAATTTATATTTTATTTGATTGAATTATTTAAACATATTAATTTAAAACTTTATCCAAATTCTTATACAAAAGGGCATAAGAATGAAATTAAATAGGCATGTGTCATTGTTAAACCAGGGAAGTGAGGTAATCAAATGACCTCCTTAGAGCTAGTTAAAGCCTCATATTCTCGGGATGTCCATACTATATACCCATTTGCATTCAAACATATGTAAATTCGTATACATGAACATAGAAAGTAAGCTCCAAATCATATGGCTAATTAATTGAACCACTTAGTCAATTCAGAATGCATGCAGTTTTAAGGTAAAATGGGATTTTCATTCACTAATCACATACACATATACATGTATAAAGATATAGGAGAGTATGTGTCATTGTTAAACTAGGAAAATGAGGTAATCAAATGACCTCCTTGGGGCTAACTAAAGCCTCGTATTCTCAGGATGTCTAGACTATATACTTGCTTTTCTTGGACACATGGATGTATGCATAAATGAGAGAAATAAAATCATGCAAAGATTGTATATTTTGTTTGATTGAATCATTTATATATATGAATTAAAGCTCTATCCAAATTCTAATTCTAAAATACATAAGAATGAAATCAAATGGGTACGTGCCATTGTTAAACCAGGGAAGTGAGGTAATCAAATGACCTCCTTGGGGCTAGCTAAAGCCTCATGTCCTTGGGATGTCTAGACTATATACTCATTGCCATCCAATCTTATATAAATCAACACATGAATAGAGGAAAGAGAACTCAACATTCATACACTTGAGCTATAAGCAATTTCATTTCTTATGTTTTATAACTAGCATCATAACACATATTATTATTCATTTATAAGCTTCGAAAAATACATTTGGATTTAATAGTGATAATAGCCACGCATATATTAAATTAAATCAACACATGCAAGCTTACATAAGAGAAATCCATTTTATTTTACTTGATTTTGAAAAGATGGATGCATGAATTTAAATGACATACCAAATTTAACATGATTGGAAGAGGACAATCAAATATAAGCATGTGATTCATTCAACCAAACTAGTTCTTAAGAATAATCAAATTAAATAAGATTATTTAAAACAAACCAAAGCTTCTTTATTAATTAAGTTTTGGATTTGATTTAAATTAAAGGGAGAAGATAAATCATCACTTGTTGTTTTAAATCCATTCCCACATTAGTGATTTGATTTAATTTAAGGAAATATAACTAAGTTGATTTTATGGGTTAATTAAGTTGAAACCTTAATTAGATGAATTAATTACCCTTTCCTATGTCACCTTAAAGTAATTGACTAAATAATTATGAGCCAATATGATATGCATGGAAAATAAACTTACAATGATGATCCTTGAAATAAAAGGATGCAATGGCTCATGATTAATAGTTAATTAGATTAAGGGACTTAATTTATTATTGTTATGGTTTTCCACACATGTGGACTAACAAAATTTCATTAAACTCCTTTAAGTTATTAAACACCTGAAGTTCTACCCCATGATTTAATTAATTAAGGTATGTTGTGATTATAATTTTAATTTGATTATGTGATTTATTTAATTAGTTAAATTTAAATTAATTTCATTTATAGAAAGGGTGAAATGAACTTAGGGAAAGGGGTCCCAACCCTATTCCTTAGTTCACTTACTGTTGAATAGTGATTAATAAACTTAATTAACCAATTTATTACTATTCATGGGATTAATTAATTATTAATTGACTTAAAAATGTAGTTAAGGTTTAAATAGTTAATTTTCCTAATTAAGTGAGCAATAAATCCTAAGAAAATCATGGGAGTTAGAGGTCATCCCATTAATCATGATGAAATCTCTTAATAAGTAGGAGAGCTATAGTTTTGGAAATCCCTGTGCAGAGATATTGAGTTCAAATTATTCTATTTATGCACTACTTATTAAGAGATTTCATCAGATACAATCACTATTGTAAAATCTCTTTCAGCAATACTTCGCATCAAGTCTCCCTAATTCCCCAACATCTCAAGCACAGTCTCAAAGCATTGAAATCCTACTTAAGAGAGCTTTTAAAGCACAAATTTAGCTCCTTGATGTATCTTCTAAATTGAAAGAGTTGTAGTTGAGAAGACAATATCCATTAGAGAGGAGTTCTATTATTACATAGGTTATCTTAGCTATAGAAGAGGATTGCTCATAGATTGTCACTTAGGTGTTTGAACTTAAGTAGATTATTTCTTCATTTGTCCATGAATAGGAAGCTATGCTTTAGCATCTTTATGAACGTTGAGAGAGGCCACCTACTATGGCATATAAAGCTCATACAATTTTTATTTATATTAGAGAAATTCAAGCTAATCATTTGTAGCTGAAATCTCTTTTATTTTTTTAGGTTTACATTTTTAGGTTTTTAGGGTTTAGGGTTTAGGTTTTAGGGTTTAGGGTTTAGGGTTTAGGGTTTGTTTAGGGCTATATGTTTTAGAGTTTAGGGTTTAGGATTTTGGGTTTTAGGGTTTAAGGTTTTAGGGTTTAGGGTTTAGGGTTCATATTTAGTGTTTAGTGTTTAGGCTTTAAGGATTAGGGTTTTAGGGTTTAGGGTTTAGGGTTTAGGGTTAGCTTAGGGTATAGGGTTTAGGGTTAGCTTAGGGTTTAGGGTTAGTTTATGGTTTATGGTTTAGGTTTTTTTAGAGTTTAGGGTTAGTTTAGAGTTTAGGATTTAGAGTTTTAATTTAGGGTTTAGGGTCTAGGGTTATGGTTAGGGTTAGGGTTTATGATTTAGGGTTTAGGGTTTATGGTTTTTTAGGGTTTAGGGTTTAGGGTTTTAGGTTTTATGGTATAGGGTTTAGGGTTGTAGGTTTATGGTTTAGAGTTTAGGGTTTTGGGTTAGTTTTAGGGTTTAGGTTTGGTGAGCCTTGAAGATTGTGATTTATAAAACATAAACATATTGCTAAACAAAAATCTTCTAGATAGAAATTGAGAGCCGAGAAGATTTGGATTAGAACAAGTTATTACATGGTTGAAATGAAATTGTTGTTAAAAAATACTTGTCTTTATCCTACTAAGATCAATTGTTTAGAGTTTTACTTGCTAAAGCAAAAAACAAAAATTATAAATGAGTACATGAACAAATTTGAAGTATTCTTGTTGTCTTCTAAAATTAGGGAAAGATTAAGCTAATTTTTTTTAGGTTTAGATCGACTTGAGACCTAAACTTAAAAGAGACACTACATAAAATTAATTTGCATGTGGCTTCTCAACAAACTTTAGATTTCAAATAACATCAAAAATTCTTGCACCTAAAAGAATGTCATCAAATGTAGAAATTATTCTTTCCACCACTAAATCAAATTCAAATGAATACATCTAAATGAAGTAACATTACTAGCAATAATAGAAAAATAGAAAAGATGATAGATATTATGTTGGGATCTAAAATATTTCTTAAATCTGTCAGCAAAAAAATCTATGAGTGTCTTAAATCTCTCACAACACTATGCCACCTATCTCTAAGCATTGACTTAAGAGTTTTTCTTGGGCTTTCTTGCTTTTGTGTTGAAGTGAATTATTTGTTACATTATGTTGCTGTATTGAGTCTCAAAGTAGGAGAGCTATAGTTTTGGAAATCCCTGTGCAGAGATATTGAGTTCAAATTATTCTAGTTACGCACTACTTATCAAGAGATTTTGTTAGATACAATCACTATTGTAAAAATCTCATTCAACAATACTTCACATCAAGTCTCCCTAATTCCCCAACATCTCAAGCACAGTCTCAAAGCAATGAAATCCTACTAAAGAGAGCTTTTTTAAAGCACTGATTGAGCTCCTCGACATATTTGCTAAATTGAAAGAGCTACAATTGAGAAGGCAATATCGATTAGAGAGGAATTCTATTATTAGATAGGTTATCTCAGCTATAGAAGAGGATTGCTCATAGATCATCACATAGGTGTTTGAACTTAAGTAGATTCTTTCTTCATTAGTCCATGAATAGGAATCTACCCTTTAGCATCTCTATGAAACTTGAGAGAGGCGGTCTAATATGGCATATAAAGCTCATACAATTTTTATCTATATTAGGGAAATTCAGGCTAATCATTTGTAGTTGAAATCTCTTTTATTTTGTTTAGGTTTATTTTTTTAGTTTTTTAGGGTTTAGGGTTTGTGGTTTGGGGTTTAGGGTTTAGGGTTTAGGGTTGTATGTTTTACAATTTAAGGTTTAGGATTTAGGGTTTTAGGGTTTAGGGTTTTAGAGTTTAGAGTTTGGGGTTAGGGTTTATGGTTTAGGGTTTAGGGTTTAGGGTTTTTATTTTATTTTTTTAGGTTTAAGTTTTAGGTTTTTATTTAGGCTTATTTTTAGGTTTGATTTTTTAGTTTAGGTTTAGGTTTATTTTTAGTTTTTTTTATTTTATTTAGTTTAGTGTTTTGGTTTAGTTTATTTTAGGTATAGGTTTAGGTTATATTTATTTTAGTTTAGTTTATTTTAGTTTAGGGTTAGGTTTATTTTATTTTATTTATTTAAGGTTTAAGTTTTTTTGTAGTTTATGGTTTGAGTTTTATTTTTATTTATTTTTAGAATTAATTTTTATATTTATTTTTAATTTTTATTTTATTTAGGTTCTTTATTTTTAGGTTTATTTTATTTTTTAGTTTATGTTAGGATTTTATTTATTTTATTTTAGTGTAAAGATAATAGTCATCAAGCCAAAATCACCCAAGATAGCGGGAAAGGGGCGAGACTACAACCACCAAACCCAACCAAGGAAAAGAAAATTAGATCTAGGTAAGTAGAATGACTAAAAAAAGAAAAAAGTACAAAGCTAGTAAGACACTTCAAGCCAACCAAGAGGAATAATAATAAAGGCACCCAAATAAAAGACACCCTAGGCCAACTAACAGCCACAAAACAACCTTCATCCAACCAATCTGAATAATACCTAAACCCAAAGCCATTGCAACCAAGAGAGGAAGCTCAATATAGGAGGAGGTTAAAACCGTAATCAAAAGAAATAAAACAAAATCAGCAAAAATGACCACCAAGCCCGAGTCAACAAAATAGAGAAAATAATAGCCAACCAAAAATCTTCACCATGCCAAAATCAAGCCAGGGATAAACCACCAGCAATCCCTCAGATCAATCATCAATAGAAAAGAAAAAAGCAGACCAACCATCCAACCATCAATCATCAACCAAAATTGCCAACCCACCGACCAACAAAGCCACCCTGTCAACCACCACAGTAGTAGATCCAATTCAGGTAAGTTAGCAAGTAGCCAAAGAACAGGAAAAACCCATATAAAAAGAAAAGCCAACAGTAGCCATAGCCATAACCCAAAAGAAGGATATAAAAAATAGCCAAAGGAAAATTATTGTAAACACCCAGCGAGATAGACAAAAGCCACCAAGCTGAAAAAAATAAAATAACCTAGGCTGCACTTACAATAACTACCAAGTAGCAAAAGCAATGCCAATCCAAAAGTAAGAGATCAAAAACATAACCCAGCTCAGGCCAAAGAGAGAAAATAAGTAGATAATCTCAACCTAAAGAGAGTTGAACAAGGGCAACCAAAGGTAAAAGATCAAAAAACCAACACCAAAACCAAGCCAATTTATAATCAGATATAGCAATCTAGCATTATCAAGATTAACCAAACCTCTTAATAGTTTAGGCAAAGTTTGGTTGTCAAATAAAGTGAAATTAGTTAAGTTGGCACCAAAGTTTTCCAAGTAATCAGCATAAGCATTACCTTCATGAAGGATGTGGGAAATTTTAAAACAAACTTGAGAAAGAAGATTTTTAGTATGATTAGGAAGATAAAATAATTCAACATTCCCATTTCTATTGGAATTAAGCATGTCAAGAAGCAAGAGAGAATCAACTTCAATCCAGATGTTGAGGGAACCTCTATTCAAACAAATTTCAATAGCTTCATTAACAGCCATAAGCTCAACAAAAATAATAGAATAAGCTTTCAGAAGATAGGAAAAAGCACAAATGACAATACCTTTTGAATCCCTAAGAATACCACACACATATTTAGCAAACCATCAGTATCCACTATAATCAAATTTTATTTAGGTTTGAACAATAGATAATCCTAGCACTTTTATAATAGTCTAACTCAGGTAGAATGATACCCAATTTTTAGCCTCAAATTTATAACCTCTAAAATGAATACTACTAATAAGATTGGCATTAAAAAGAGCATGAATTTTGTTTCTTTAGTTCTAGCCAGGATCCTTTTATGGTTCATAGGAATACCATAATATTTAGCATCATTTCTATCCATCCAGATGAACCATATAAGGGTGATAGCAATTAAAACTTTAATTTGACCTTTCACTATATTTTTGAAATAGACTTCAAGAAGTTGATATAAAGAAAGAGAACGCTAAAAATAGTTGGTATTAAATAAATCATCATACCAAAACCATAATTTAGAAGCAATAGCACCATTGACAAAAACATGATTAACATTTTCAATATGAAAGCAACAATAGCACTTTGAAGGTAATTAGAACCCTTTTGTCTAGAGCAAAGATTCCATAAGAATAAAGTTATTCAAAATCTTCAAGCTAAAATTGAATAGGAAATGGGAATGATATTATTCCAAACTTTAATAATACAAAGTCACCATTATAAGAAAGATTTAAAAGAATTTGGCCAGGTTTGTTAGAAGAAATGGGGATATTTCTAAAGTTATCAAAAAAATAAATAGTGATATAATTCTCAAGTTTGCTTTCATTCCAATTATTTTTAAGCCAAAAGAAATTAACTTTGATAGTAGTAGTAGAGTGAGTAGATAAAAGGGTGTCAATAGAGCCGTTGCTAATCTAATTGTCTTGTCAAAAGAAGGAAGAACTGGACTGAATACCCCAAGATATTAATGATTTGGTAACCCATTTAATGGAGCAAAGCCTTTTCCAAACCAGAGAGTCACCAACTTTATAATCACAGTTATGGGGGTGTTTACCTTGGAAATATTTTTCCATCATAAAATGAGACCAAAGGCTATCATTCTTTCTAAAATTCCATTAGAGCTTATGAGAGAAGGCAGTGATAGCTTCATGAATAGGCTTGCAACAAAGAGTACCTTCTCCCAAAGGACCACATCATTTATGCCAAGATGTCCAATGCATTCTTTTGTTAGAATTATTGGAGCCCCAAAAAAATTTGTTAAGCAAATGATCAATTCTAATAAGTGTAGCATTAGTGGGGATAATAGTTTGAATCAAATAAAAAGGCATTGAGTTGAGACTGCTTTTAAGAATAGTGAGCCTACGACTAAAGGAAAGTAAATGGAATTTCCAAATAGAAATTTATTTGAAATTTTTTGAATTAGATCATCAAAGATATGGGAACATTTTGGGCCTTTAAAGAGCAGAGGACTCAATTTCTTAAGAGGTAACTGTTGATGTTTAAAATTAGATATATGCATGATTTGATAGATTTTATTATTGCAGATACTAGAGGAAGTGATAAAATAGCTTTTCTTATCATTGATAGAAAGGCCACTTTCTCTACCAAATTTATTTTAAAAGACTTGAGATGCTTGATGTGATGAATAGAAGCATTGCAAAAAAATAATGAAATCATCTACAAAACTTAAATGGGAAGACCACTAAGAGTTCTATATTACATACTAGGATTATTTAAGAATAAATCATTCATGCTCCTAGATAAGTACTCAACATTAATAATAAATAAATCAGGAGATAAATGATCCCTTAAGCCATGGGAAGAGGAAAGAAACCCAAGGCTTCACCATTAAGAAAAATAGAAAACCAGGCATTATTAATACAAATTATAATAAGAAAAATAAATTTATCAGAAAACCCAAATAAATTAAGAATATGGAAAAGGAAATCCTAAGAGATGTTATCAAAGGCTTTGGTAATATCTAATTTGAAAAGAATTTTGCCACCTTTAGTCTTGGCATTAAGATCATGAATTAATTCTAGGGCAAGTAAAATATTATTAGAAATGGATCTACCTCTAACAAAACCAATTTGGTTGAGAGATAATTCTATTAAGTAAAGGTAAGTTTGTTTGGTAAGAAATTTTGGAAACTTATTGAAGAAGGTGTAAGACTAATAGATCTAAAATCACTCTAATAGTCTAGATTTCTTTCTTAAGTATGAGAATAGAAGTACTAAAAAAATATCTAGTGTAAAGGTAGGGTTTGGGATAGGGTTGGTTGTTAAAATTTAGTTAGTGCAATTTAGGTTGTTTAAAATTAGGTTAAATTAATTAAAATTGGTTAGGTTAAAGTTAAATTAGTTAAATTTGAGTTTAGTTAGGTTAGTTTTAGATTAAATTAGAGTTAGGTTAAAGTTATATTAAAGTTATAAATTAGAGTTAAAGTTAAATTAAGATTAGGTTATAAGTCAGTTATAGTTAGATTAAAGTTATTCAGGTCAGTTAAAGTTATAATTAAGTCGTTAAGTTAAATTTAAAGTTAAATTAGATTAGGGTCAGTAGTTAAATTAAAGTCAATATTCTTAGATTAGGTCGGTAAAGTTAAGGTTAGGGATTTTAAAGGTTAAGGCTCAGGATTTAAGGGTCGATTTAAAGATTTAGTCAAAATGGGAGTTTAAAGGTTTAAGATTTAAGTAAATTAAGGTTTAAATTCTCGTTTAGATTAAAGTTAAGGTCTCTCAGGTAGGTAAAGGTTCATTAAGGTCAGGTCAAGATTAAAGATTAAAGGTTCTAAAGGTCAGGATTCAGATTAAAGATTAAAGTTAGATGGGTCTTAAAGTTAGGAGGTTATTAGATTCAGATTGATTAAAGTCAGGTTAATTCAAGGATTTGATTAAGTTATAGTCGTCAGGATTCGATTAGTTAAAGTTAAAGGATTCGTTAGATTAAGATTGGGTTAGTAAAATTAAGTTAAAGATTCTCAGGTCATTGAGTTAAATTTAAAATTAGGTTTAAACTTTAAATTTAAAGTTAGGTGATTAAATTAAAGATTAGGTTTATAGTTTATAGTTTAAATTTAAGTTTAGATTTAAGTTAGAGATTTAAAGTTTAGGTTTAAATTTAAATTTTAAAGTTAAAATTTATAAGATTAAATTAAAATTCTGATTAGGATTAATTTAAAGTTAAGGTTAGTAGTTTAGGTTTAGGGTTAGGAGTTTAAGTTAAGATTAGGTTTAGTTAGGGTTAAAGTTAGAGTTGGTGAATGGTTAAGGTGGGGTTAGATTAGTTTAGGTATAGTTTATAGTTTAGGTTAGGAGTTATAGTTTGATTTAGGTTTAAGTTAGGTTTGTGGTTAGGTCAGACATAGTTCAAGTTTTAAATTTTTTTAGGTTTATGATTTAGGTTCTGGTTTATTTAGGGTTTAGATCTTATGTTTTAGGTTTAGGGTTTAGGGTTTAAGGTTTTAATTTAGGTTTATGGTTTAGGGTTAGTTTAGGGTTTAGGGTTAGGGTTTTATTTTTTATTTCTTTAAATTAAACAAAATAGGTTTAGCTTTATTTAGTTTATTTTTCAATTTATTTTAGTTTATTTTATTTTGTTATTTTTAGTTAGGTTTAATTTTAATTTTAATTTTATTAAGGTTTTTATTTTATTTTATTTTAGGTTTATTTTATTTTTATTTTAGGTTTAGTTTTATTTTATTTAGGTTTTTTATTTTTTAATTTAGTTTTGGTTTTTATTTATTTATTTTTTTCTTTTTTATTTTATTTTCTTTTTAGGTTCAGTTTTAGGTTTGGGTTTAGGTTTAGGTTTAGGTTTTAGTTTATGTTTTATTTTATTTTATTTTATTTTTTATTTTGATTTAACTTATTTATTTATTTTTTTGAGGTTTTATTTAGTTTAGGTTTAGGTTTTTAGCTTTATATCATTTAGGGTTAGTTTAGGTTTAGGGTTTTAGTATAGCTTTTAGGGTCTGGTTTAGGGTTATAGGTTTTAGGGTTTAGTGTTTATGTTTAGGGTTTAGGGTTTAAGTTTTAGGGTTTAGGGTTTAGGGTTTAGGGTTTAGGGTTTCAGGGTTTAGGGTTTATGGTTTAGGGTTAGTTTTAGGGATTAGGATTTAGGGTTTAGGGTTTTTATTTTTTTATTTTATTTTTTTATTTAGGGTTTATGGTTTAGGTTTATTTAGTTAATTTTTAATTTATTTTAGTTACTCTTATTTTTTTAATTATTATTTAGATTTATTTTTAATTAGTATTTATTTTAGTTTATTTATCTGAGGTTTATTTATTTTAGTTTATTTTAGGTTTAGTTTAGGTTTATGTTTATCTTTTAGTTTAGTTTTATTTTTTATTTTATTTTTTAGGTTTATGTTTTATTTTTTATTTTAGGTTTAGGTTTAGGTTTTATTTTATTTTTTTAGGTTTAGGTTTTTTAGTTAGATTTATTTTAGGTTTTTTTTTAATTTAGGATTACATTTATTTTAATTTATTTTATTTTTTTAGGATTTAGGTTTAGTTTATTTTAGGTTTAGGTTTAGGTTTTATTTATTTTAGTTTATTTTATTTGAGTTTAAGTTTACATTTATTTATTTTTATTTATTTTTAGGTTTAGTTTTTTTTTAGTTTATGGTTTAGGTTTCATTTTGTTATTTACTTTAAGGTTTTATTTTTAGGTTTATTTTTTAGGTTTAGGTTTTTATTTAGTGTTTATTTTATTTTGTTTTAAGTTTATTTTGTCTTTATTTTACGTTTAGTTTTTATTTTATTTAGGTTTTTATTTTAGGTTTATTTTATTTTTTTTAGTTTAGTTTAGGTTTTAATTTATTTTATTTTAGTTTAGTTTTATTTTTATATTATTTTATTTTTAGGTTTTGGTTTAGCTTTAGGTTTAGGTTTTAGGTTAAGTTATTATTTTATTTTATTTTATTTTTTTATTTAGGTTTAGGTTTTTCTATTTATTTTTTATTTTATTTTATTTATTTTAGGTTTAAGTTTTTTTTAGGTTTTAGGGTTTTAGGTTCAAGGTTTAGTTTAGGTTTAGGGTTTAGGTTTAGTTTAGGTTTAGTTTAGTTTAGGGTTTAGTTTAGTTTAGTTTAGGGTTTAGGGTTTTAGGGTTTAGGGTTTAGGGTTTAGGGTTGTAGGTTTAGCATTTAGGGTTTAGGATTTAAGGTTAATTTGAGGGTTTAGCGTCCAAGTTTTTTTATTATTTTTATTTTTTAAATTAAGTAAACTAGAAGGGTTTGGTTTATTTAGTTTATTTTTTATTTATTTTAATTTAATTTATTTTATTTAATTTTAATTTATCTTTATTTAGTTTTAATTTTATTTTTATTTTGGTTAGTTTTCTTTATTTAGGTTTTATTTTTTTAGTTTAGTTTAGGTATTTATTTATTTTATTTTAATTTATTTTTATTTTTTATTTTATTTTCTTTTTTTTGGTTTGTTTAGGATTTATTTTTTATTTACTTAAAGGATTTATTTTATGTTTATTTTTTAGGTTTAGGTTTTATTTAGTGTTTATTTTATTTTGATTTATTTTTTTATTTTACATTTAGTTTTTATTTTATTTAGGTTTCTTATTTTTAGGTTTGTTTTATTTATTAGTTCAGTTTAAGTTTTTATTTATTTTATTTTAGTTTAATTTTTATTTTTTATATTATTTTATTTTAGGTTTTGGTTTAGCTTTATATTTAAGTTTAGGTTTTAGTTTAGGTTTTTATTTTATTTTATATTTTTATTTTTTTTAGGTTTAGGTTTTTATATTTATTTATTTTTATTTTATTTATTTTAGGTTTAGGTTTTGGCTTTTAGGGTTTAGGTTTTCTGGTTTAAGGTTTAGGGTTGTAGGTTTTAGGTTTAAGGTTTAGGGTTTAGGTTTTAGGGTTTATGGTTTGGTTTTAAAAAAATTTTATGCGGTAGGTTTAGGTTTATTTAGTTTATTTTATTTATTTATTTAGTTTTTTGTTTATTTTTTATGTTATTTAAATTTTATTTAGTTTTATTTTATTTTGTTTATCTTGTATATTTTAGTTTATTTAGGTTTAGTTTTTATTTTATTTAGGTTTTGATTTTTTTAGTTTAGTTTTTTTATTTATTTTATTATATTTTAGTTTTATTATTTATTTTATTTTTTTAGGTGTAGGTTTAGGTTTAAGGTTTAAGTTTTAGTTTATGTTTTTATTTTATTATTTTTATTTTTTTTGTTTAAGTTTTTTTATTTATTTTACATTTAGGTTTTATTTGGTTTAGGTTTAGGTTTTTAGCATTTTAGGGTTTAGGGTTTAGGGTTATTTTAGGGTTTACGGTTTATGATTTAGGGTTGTATGTTTAGGGTTTGGGTTTAGGGTTTAGGGTTAAGGATTTAGGGTTTAGGGTTTTTTAGGGTTTAGGGTTTAGGATTTAGGGTTTTTTTTTTTAAATTAAAGTTGGTAGGTTTAGGTTTATTTAGTGTATTTTATATTTTTTATTTATGTCAATTTTTTTTATTTAGCTTAGTTTATTTTATGTTTTATTTTTTTTTATTTTAGTTTATGTTTTTTTACTTTAATTTATTTTTAGGTTTATGTTTATTTGTTTAGTTTAGTTTTATTTTATTAATTTTTTTTAGGTTTAGTTTTATTTTTATTTATTTTTTATGTTTAGGTTTATTTTTATTTTATTTTTTTTTAGGTTTAGGTTTAGGTTTTATTTTAGGTTTTATTTTTAATTTATTTTAGGTTTATTTTAGTTTGTTTTAATTTATTGAGTTTAGGTTTTGGTTTAGTCTATTTTAGGTTTAGGTTTATGTATTTAGGTTAGTTTTGGTTTAGGTTTATTTTATTTTATTTTATTTTAGTTTGGTTATTTTTTAGTTTAGGGTTTAGGTTATATTTATAAGATTATTGTTTAGGTTTAGGTTTTTATTTAGTTTATATTTTATTTTATTTTTATTTTACATTTAGGTTTTATTTTATAGGTTTTTTATTTTTAAGTTCATTTTATCTTTTAGTTTAGTTTTGGTTTTTATTTATTTTATTTTAGTTTAATTTTATTTTATTTTTTAAGCTTAGGTTTAGATTTATGTATAGTTTAGGTTTTAGGTTTTGTTTATTTTATTATTTTACTATTTAGGTTTAGGTTTCTTTATTGATTTTATTTTTATGTTTTATTTAGTTTAAGTTTAAATTTAGGTTTTAGGGTTTAGGGTTTAGGGTTTAGGGTTTAGGTTAGGCTTAGGTTTGGGGTTTAGTGTTTAGGGTTTAGAGTTGTTTTAGGTTTAGTGAGTTTAGGTTTAGGTTTAGGTTTTAGGTTTAGGGTTTAGGTTTAAGTTTAGTTATTTAGGTTTAGTTTATTTAGGTTTTAGGGTTTAGTGCTTTTAAACTTTCTTTACTTTAGAGGTTTTTTAGGTTTAGGTTAGTTTAGGTTTAGGGTTTAGGGTTTAGGGTTTGGTTTAGGTTTAGGGTTTAAGTTTAGGATTTAGTTTAGGTTTTAGGTTTTAGTTTAGGGTTTAGTTTAGGTTTGGTTTTTTAGGGTTTAGGGTTTATGGTTTATGGTTTTTTTGTTTATTTAGGTTTGGTTTTGTTTTTTTAATAAACAAATTTTAGAGTCTTATTTTTATTTTGATTTCATCAAAAATGACAAATTTTCTAAGGGACAAGTGATGACATAGAAAAATCAAAACCAGATAACTAAACATCTCTATGAAGACATAATTCCATAAGTAGTATATCAGATAGGTCATTCTTCAATTTCTCTAGTTTCCATTAGAACCACCTCTAGTGTAGCGGGAACCACCATCATATCCCATCTCTCCCTCCACACCATGGCTATAACCTCATCATTTTCTACCTCCATAACCTTGCCACCATCCATACCACCACCCTCTAGATCCCCACCACTATGATAACTATCTCTTCATCTCCACTGATCTAGGCGAGCTAATTGGGTGATCTTTCTTCATCTACATTCTTAAGGTTTAGGTTTAGGTTTAGGATTATTAGGATTTAGGGTTTATGTTTATAATTTATTTAGTTACTTTAGATTTAGGTTTGGGGTTTGGGGTTTAGGGTTTAGGGTTTAGGGTTTATGCTTTTAGGGTTTAGGGTTGTAGGTTTAGGATTTAGGGTTTATAGTTTTTTTTAAATTAAGTAAACCTGTACGTTTATGTTTATATAGTTTATTTTTAATTTATTTTAGTTTATTTTATTTTTTATTTTACTTAGGTTTAATTTTTATTTTATTTACTTTAGTTTATTTATTTTAAATTTTTTTTTAGTTTAGGTTTTTTATTTTAGTTTATTTCTAGCTTTAGGTTTAGGTTTATTTTTTAGTTTAGTTTTATTTTTATTTTATTTTTTAGGTTTTGGTTTTATTTTTTAGTTTTAGGTTTAGGTTTAGGCTTCTATTTTTTTTTAGTTTTAAGTTATAAGTTTTTTTTTAGATTTATTTTTAGGTTTTATTTTTTTATTTAGGTTTTCATTTATTTTTAATTTATTTTATTTTATTTAGTTTAGGTTTAGGTTTATGTTTAGTTTATTTTAGGTTTGGTTTGGTTGTATTTATTTTGGTTTAGTTTATTTATTTAAGTTAAGGTTTACTTTATTTTGATTTTAGGTTTAGGTTTTTTTTAGTTTAGTTTAGGTTTTATTTTTTATTTATTTTTAGGTTTAGTATTTATTTAGTTTTATTATATCTTATGTTTATTTTATTTTATTTTAGGTTTAGTATTTATTTTTTTAGGTTTTCATTTTTTAGTTTAGTTTAGTTTTATTTATTTTATTTTGGTTTAGTTTTTATTTTTTAATTTATTTTCTTTTTCAGTTTTTGTTTAGGTTTTAGTTTTATTATATTTTACTTTTGTTTAGGTTTTATTTATTTATTTTATTTTAGGTTTTATTTAGTTTAGGTTTAGGTTTTAAGCTTTTTAGGGTTTAGGGTTTAAGGTTAGTTTAAGGTTAAGGGTTTAGGGTTTAGGGTTTAAGGTTTAAGGTTTAGGGTTTAAGGTTTAGGGTTTTATGGTTTAGGGTTTTTAGGGTTTAGAATTTCAGGTTTAGGGTGTAGGTTTTAGGTTTATGGTTCAGGTATTAGTTTAGAGTTTAGGGTTTTTGGTTTTTTTAATATTGAACAAATTCAAATTCAACATTTCTTCTTTTCGATTTCATCCACCAAGTAACACACCAAGTTTTCTAAGACATAAGCAACGACATAGATAAAAAATGAGCATGCATTGATAAATGAAAAACCCTATAATCATCTCTCTTGAAACAGTTCCATAAGTAGCAGATCCTTTTCTTCAATGTTCCCCAACCACCCCAACCTCTATTAGTAGGATCCACAATCATATCCCGATTTTTCCCTCGTCGCTCCTCTACTTCCACAACCACCCGACCACCACCTTCATATCCACTAGCACCTCCGATCCCCACCACCATTGTGATAACTTGCCTCGCCTTCTCCACCGCTAGATCTAGGCGAGGCTGTTGACAATGTTCCGCTATTTCCATTCTTAGGGTTTAGGTTTAGGTTGATTAGGTTTTAGTTTAGGTTTATTTTCTAGTTTATTTGTTACTTTAGGTTTAGGTATTGGGTTTGGGGTTTAGGGTTTAGGGTTTTATGTTTATGCTTTTAGGGTTTAGGGTTTAGGTTAGGTTTAGTTTTAGTGTTTAGGCTTTAGGGTTTAGGGTTTTAGTTGAGGTTGGGTTTATGGTTTAGGGTTTAGGTTTTTTTAGAGTTTAGTTTAGGGTTTAAGGTTTAGGAATTAGGGTTTAGGTTTAGTTTTAGGGTTTCATTTAGGATTTAGGATTTTAGGAGGGTTTTAGGTTTAGGTTTAAGTTTTGGGTTTAGGTTTTAGGTTTAGGTTTAGTTGTAGATTTAGTTTAGGATTTATGGTTAGTTTTAGGGTTTAGGGTTTTGGGTTTATGGTTTAGGTTTTTATTATTTATTTATTTATTATTATTTTATTTTTTAAAAAGTAAATTAGTAGTTTAGGTTTATGGTTTATTTAGTTTATTTTATTTATTTTAATTTATTTTATTTTTTATTTTTATTTATGTTTATTTATGTTTTTATTTAGTTTAGTTTATTTATTTGATGTTTATTTATTTTAGTTTATTTTTTAGGTTTCAGTTTAGGTTTATGTATATTTTTTAGTTTAGTTTTATTTTTATTTTATTTTTTTGGTTTTAATTTTATTTTAAATTTTTAGGTTTAGGTTTAGGTTTTTATTTTATTTTTTTAGGCTTAGGTTTTAGGTTTTTACTTTAGGTTTATTTTTAGGTTTTATTTTTTAGTTTAGGTTTATGTTTATTTTTAGTTTATTTTATTTTATTTAGTTTAGGTTTAGGTTTTATTTATTTTATTTTAGTTTATTTTAGTTTAGTTTTAGGTTTATTTTATTTTTATTTTAGGTTTATGGTTTTTTTTCAGTTTAGGGTTTAGGTTTTTTTATTTTAGGTTTAGTTTTTAGGTTTATGTTTTTGTTCAGTTTTTATTTTATTTTATTTTAGGTTTAATATTTATTTTATTTAGGTTTTTTATTTTTTAGTTTAGTTTAAGTTTTTATTTATTTTATTATAGTTTAGTTTTTTATTTTTTTAATTTTTTTAGGTTTAGGTTTAGGTTTTAGTTTTAATTTATTATATTTTTTAATTTTATTTTGGTTAGGTTTTTCTTTATTTTATTTTTATGTTTTATTTAGTTTAGGTTTAGGTTTTTATTTTTTTAGGGTTTAGAGTTAGTTTAGGGTTTAAGAGTTTTTAGGAAAATTAGGGGAATTTTATCGCCACAAAGCAAAAGTACAAAGTCCTTAGAGGCGTAAATCTCTAAACTAATGCTCAAAGAGCTACAATAAGTCCTAAAGAGATAAACCCCCTAACTACTAAAATAATCTAAGAAAAAAATAACAAAAATAAATGCAAAACCAAATCAGCAACAACAACTGATCCATGTGCGCAATAGCAACATCCACTAGGTCCTTTTGATACCAGCAAGATCCACCTGCAAGATTCTCCCAACTTATAAAAGAAATCTACAACATACTACAATTAAGCAAACAGAGTATAAGTAAAGAAAGAAAAAAAAAAAGAAAAGGCTGAGTTACAATCTTAAGGCAACACTATATGTAAGCATCCAAACTTTTGAAGAAGGGTTACAATTACATATAGTGCTACTAATGAGAATATAGAAAGGGAAACATCAAGGCCATCATTGCTAGAATACCTCTTGTAGCCCATCATCCCAAGTCCATCATCCGGCTACAAACTCCTCCAAGCAGTAGACATAATAGCTAACCACAAAGCCACCAAAACAAATAAGCCCAATAAGGCAGAAAATCAACCAACCATCAGGGACACAACAAGTATAGTAGAAACACCACCAAAGCCACCACCAAAGAGGAATAACAACATCAAAGGAAGCAAGCATCATGACCTTAACAACGCAAACCAGAAAAACCAAGACCAAAAAAAAACATAAGAGCTCATGTCCTCCATAAGCAAATAGGAAAGGTAGCAAGGTTGTCACCCAAACTAGAAAAAGGGAAGCAGTAGTACCAAGAGAGGAGAACCATAGCAAGAGCAAGCCAACCAACATGTCACCAATAGAGCAAGAAAGAAAGGCCAAAATAGCCACCGATCCAACCAACCTAGCTTAGCCAACCAACATAGCCTCCTAGCCAACCACCATAGCAGTAGAAAATCCAAATCAGTGAAAAGACCAACAACATCCATCATGCAAAAACCACCCAAGACAACCAAGAAAGTGTAGAAGCAAACAATAGCATCCACCAAAACCAAAGTAGTAGAAATTATGATCCGTGAGTGTGAATAGGCAAAAAAAAATGGAGCAGTAAGATTGACTAAAATCCATCCATCAAGAGCAACAGCAGTACAACAGGAACACCACCAAAGCCAACAGTAAAAAGGAGTAGAAATATCAATGAGTGCAAGCATCATAACCATAGCCAAGATAGGCACCAATACACCAAACCAAGTCACCAGATCCCAAAGCAAAATAATAGCCACTAAATATCCATCAACCAGCCAACCCAAAATAACAACAAAAACAAAACAGTAGCCAAGAGAGGAAGACCATTATGTGAAGAGGCCAAAACCAAAAGAAACAAACCAAAGCAAAACTAACCACCAAACCAATCCACAAAAAAGAAGAAATAATAGTCAACAAATAACCTCCACCTTGCCAAATCCAATCCAAAATTAGACCACCAACTCCTCCAATGCCATCAGAATCGGATAAACTACAACCACCCAAATAACCACTAGCCAATACACCCAGCCAACCACCACAGTAGTAGAAAATCCAACTCAATTAAGGAAGCAACCATCCTAGAATATGGCAAATCCCATACAGAAAATAGTAGGAAAAAACCACTAGCCAAATGAAGGTAAATAAAAAAACTAAGCAACAATAATCATCCAGCCAGGCAAACAACATCCAGCAGGTCAACTTAAAAGTAAGAGGTCAAAAACAAAACCCAGCACAAGCTCAAGAGTGAAAATAAGAAAATGGCCACAACCCAAAGAGGGTTTAACAAAGGGGAACCAAAAGCAATGGCTCATCAAAAATAAAACGAAAAAAAAAGGAAAATTCTAATATAAAATAATCCAATGTTATCTAGATGGACCAAACCCCTTAAAAGTTTAGACAAATTTTGATTGTCAAATAAAGTGAAATCAGTTAAGTTGACACCTAAAGTAGTCAAGAAATCAGCAGAAGCATTACCTTCATGAAGGATGAGAAATTTTATAACAAACTTGAGAAAGAAGATATGAATGAGAAGATAAAATAAATCAGCATTTCCTATATTAGAGTTTAGCATGTCAAAAAGCAAGAGGGCGTCAACTTCAATCTAGATATTGAGGAAACTTTTATTCAAATAAATTTCAATAGCTTTATTGATAGCCATAAGCTCAACATAGATAACATAACAGTCTTTGAGAGGATAGGCAAAACCACATATGGCAGTACCTTTAGAATTTCTAAGAATACCACCACAACCATATTTATTGGAAGCAATAGAACCATCAGTATTTACTTTAATCAAATTTTCTTTGGGTTTGATCCAATGGATAATCCTAGCTCTTTTATAAGAGTCAATGGTTTTTTAGCCACAAATTTATAGCCTATAAAATGAATGTTACTAATAAGATTGGCATTAAACAGAGCTTAAATTTTTTTTTTTCCTTGGTTCTAGCTAGGATCCTTTTATGGCTCATAGGAAGACTACAATATTTAGCATCATTTATACTCATCCAGATGAATCAGATAAGGATAATAGCAACTAGGACTTTGATATGACCTTTCATAGTGTTTTGGAAATAGACTTGAAGAAGTTGATATATGGAAAGAGAGCCATTAAAGTAGTTGGTATTAAATTAATCATCATATCATAACCATAATTTAGAAGCAATAGCACCATTGATAATAACATGATTAACATTTTAAATATGAAACCAACAATAGCACTTTGAAGGAAAATAAAGCCCTTTATTCCAGAGCAAAAAATCCACAGGAATAAAGTTATTCAAAATCCTCAAAGCTAAAACCAAATAAGAAATGGGAATGATATTGTTCCAAAGTTTAATGAAAATATTAGAGGAGTTTTTCTTATCTCTAATAAAATTCCAAACCTCTTTAAGAACAAAATCTCCATTGTAAGAAAGCTTAAAGAGAATTTGGTCAGGTTTGTTAGAGAAAATAAGGATATTTCTAAAGTTATCTAAAGAGAAATAGGGATATAATTGTCAAGTTTATTTTCATTCCAAGTCTATGCTAGAAATAGTTAACTTTGATAGCGAGAGTGGGTAGATAAAATAAGTCAATAGAGCCATTGCCAATCTTGCCAAAGAAAGAAGAACTGGAATGAATACCCCAACATATTAAGGGTTCAGCAACCCATTTTATGGAGCAAAGCCTTTCCAAATTGAAAAATCACCAAATTTATAAGCACAGATAAGGTGGGGTTTACCTTGAAAATATTTTTTCATCATAAAATTATCCCAAAAGCTATCATTCTTTCTAAAATTCCACCAAAGCTTATGAGAGAAGGCATTTATAGCTTCATGAATCGGTTTGCAACCGAGACCACCCAAGGGACCACATCATTTATGCCAGAAGTCCAATGCTTTCTTTTAGTAGAATTATTGGTTCCCCAAAAAAATTTATTAAGCAAGTGATCAATTCTAATAAGAGTAGCATTAGTGGGGATACCAGTTTGAATCAAATAAAGTGGCATTTTAAGAAATTTTTTGAAAGTGCTTTTAAGAATACTGAGCCTACCACCAAAGGAAAGTAAATGAAATTTATAAATAGAAATTATATTTAAAATTTTTTGAATTAACTCATGAAAGAGATGGGATCATTTTAGACATTAAAAAAGAGGAGCACCCAAGTACTTAAGAGGAAGGTGTTGATGTTTAAAGTTAGTGATATGGAGGATTTAATTAATTTTATTATTGGAGATGCTTGAAGAAGTAATAAAATAGCTTTTATTATCATTGATAGATATACCACTTTCTCTACCAAATTTATTTTAAAAAATCTTGAGATTCTTGATATGATGAATAGAAGCATTGCAGAAAATAATGAAATCATCTGCAAAGCTTAAATGAGAAACAAGAAGACCAAGAGTTTTGTAATACATACTAGGATTGTTTAAGAATAGATCATTGATGCTCCTAGATAAGTACTCAACAACAATAATAAATAAGGTAGGAGTTAGAGGATCCCTTTATCTTAGGCCATGGGAAGAAAGAAAGAAGCCCAAGGCTTCCTCATTATTGAAAACTAGGGCATTATTAATACAATTTTTAGTAAGAATGATAAATTTATCAAAAAACCTAAATAAATTTAGAATATGGATAAGGAAATCCCAAAAGATATTGTCAAAAGCTTTGGTAATATCTAATTTGAATAATATTGCCACCTCTAGTCTTAGCATCTAAATTATGAATTAATTTTTGAGCAAGCAGAATATTATTTAGAAATAGATCTACCTCTAACAAAACTAATTTGGTTTAGAGAGATAATCCTATGAAGTAAAGGACTGAGCCTGTTGGTTAGAATTTTGGAAATCAGCTTGTTGAAGAAAGTGCAAAGATGAATAGGTCTAACATCACTCCAATAGTCCGAATTATCTTTTTAGGTATGAGAATAATAGAAGTGCCAGAAAAATATCTAGGAAAAGGATTACCATTAAAAAAATCAACCATAGCCTCAACTAAAACATTTTATAATATAAAGCATTTTGAAAAATTGGGTAGTGAAACCCTCCGGACTAGAAAAAGAATCTATGTTCATGCTATTAAGAACTTCAAAAATTTCCTCTTCATTAGGTACAATAGTAAGAAAATCATTGTCATTATATAATAGAAGAATCAAGTGTGATTTAGAAATAGCAACTCTTATTAAGCATATTTCTAAAGTAATGAATGGATGAATCCTTAATATCATTAATCTTCATAATCCAATCTTCATTATCATCTTTAATTTTTTGAATATTTTTAAAGCTTTCTTTTTATTAACTAAAGCATGGAAATATCTAGTATTTCTATCACCATCTGTAATCTGTTTGCTAGTAGTTTTTTTAGCTCCAATAAGCCTCTTCCATATTTTGAAAATTAACAAGTTTATCTTTCACCTCAGTCAAGTCCTTAATCTTAGTAGGATCAGACATAATAGAGACTTCAAGATCACAACCCAATTTTTCTATTTCTTTGATATTAGCAAAAAGGTTTTTAAAACAATGCTTATTCCATAAACCTAGATTTTGTTTAAGTCTTTTAAATTTAAACCAAATTCTATTCATCTCCAAAATCGAATTGTCAGGATGTAAGGGAGCTTTCCAATTGTTAGCCACAACATTAAAGAAATATCTTTGAATCCACATGTTCTGAAATCTAAAATGAGAGAAATTTTTTAATCTATTAGAGTTATGTTTAATAGAAACCAAAAGAGGAGCATGATTTGATAAGGTTCTTCTTAAATGAATGACAGAAGTAATAGGCCATTGACTAATCCAATGAGTATTAAAAATAATCTGGTCAAACCTTTGCCAAAGGCTAGAGTTTTGCCAAGTAAAATTTGAACCCTTAAAGCCAATATCAATCAAATTACAATCAAGGATCATATTGGAAAATTCTTCCATGGAAGGAATATTAGGAGAACAACCACCACTTCATTTGAAGAGAATAAAATAGTGTTGAAATGCCTACCAACAAACAAAGGTTTATTGATAAGGTAGAAAATTCCTTAAATTTTCCCAAAGAAGATTTCTGCATCTATTACAAGATGCATAGACAAAAGAGCCCAAAACACAATAGTCACCATAAGATATTTGAGCATTAACAACTTGTTGAAAATCATCAAGAATAGAAGCCTCCACAAAATTATTCCAAAAACACCAAATTTTATTACTAACATTAGAGAAAAATTTATTGAAACTGATCATTCTAGCAACATGTTTAATTTTGTTCGCATGAATAAGAGGCTTTAAAATAATAAGTAAAGAAATATTTTGAATACAACAAAGGTTTCTAATAAAGTTATGAATAGAGAGGGCACCGATCCCTCTAACATTGTAAACAAGAAAAATAAACATAAGTAAAAAAAGGGGTTAAGAAAAGGTTAATTAAGAGAGAGAGAGAGAGGTCTAGTGTTTTTGGACAATTTGGAGGGAAGTTTTAAACAAATTTTTCTTTTTAGCATGATAACATTTGGAAACCATTTCCTTTTCTCATAGAATCATCATCTGAGATGGATTTAGCAACATTTGTCATAGATTTAGTGGAAGTCTCCTAAATAGAAGTGAGTTCTCCTTCTTCTAAGCCATTAGAATTTATTAAAGGCAAATGAGCATGGGTATAGCGAGGAGCGAAATAGATTTATTAAGTGTGAACATCAAGCCCTTCTTCTTCAATACCCATTATTAGACAAAACCAAATCTTTTTGTGAATATAAATCATCTTGAACTAAAGTAAAGTTGGTTTTTCAAATTTAATATCATGAGAAACCAAACCCATATTCTCCATTGAATTTGAATGATGCATAACATTGATATCCTCATTAATATTTTCAATTAAAGCTTCATTTTCATCAATCAAAATTAAGGATGGATCACTCGAGGAAAAGAATCATCATCCAAAAGTTTAGAGAAATTATTATTTTCTACATTAGAAACCTTCAATTGCATAGAAGAAATAAGTGGTGGAACATTCAATGAATCCTTTTCTTTCTAATTAACATTTTGATATTAAACAAGTGTTAGGAACAATAGTTTCCTTAATAGGAATTTTCTTTTAAGTGAGGATGCAGAATGAAACATTCAGAATTAATGTGCTTGTGGAATTTACAATGAGAACAAAAAATAGTGAAATTTTCAAAATCAACTTTCAACACATAACTGTAATTTTCAGATCCCAACCATATTTCGTTGGGGTGTTTCTTAATAATGTCTAATTCAACAAGGATTCTAGCTGCAAAAGGTCGAGATTTCATAGCCATTGCCTGATCAATTTGTAATAGCTAACCAAATAAAGCACCCACAGTAAAAAGGAATTGATGATTAATGGAATGAATTCACATATTGGGAAGAGAAATCCAAACTGAAATGATTGGGGATTCTTCCCTAATATCAAATAGTGGAATCCATTTCAGCAACCTCATTTGGCAATTGAAAGAAAAATAAGAATGATGAGTAAAAACTTGTGAGTAATCCAAATCATTCGTTAACCGAATCAAAATATGGTGGGGATCAATTAAACCAATCATAAAAGCACCCAAAAGTTTCAAACTATGAAAGAAAGAGCGAATGTTTTCTTGCCTACAAAGAGTAAACTTTCCAACCAAAGTAAATTCAAATAGCTTAACAAGATTTTCCACAATCAGATTAGTGCACGTAACCATAGGCATGCCTCGAAAAGAAGTCGAAACAAGTTCCAGGGACTCACCTAAAATGCTATCCTTACCAGTAAGGATGTCTTTGATTGATTTTGAAGTAGTCAAAGCCAAGGTAGTTGATGTCCTAGTAGTATCCATTGGATCCATAGGTTTTTCCCATGGAATCATCGGGGAAGATGCCAAGCCACAACGTCACTCCAAGTAAAACACAAAAGCGGTCAGCGACCATCGATTCCAGAAGGAATCCAGTGAGAATCACACTAAATATCCATCATGCGATGGCTAGAAAGCTGAAAATGAGAGGGGAAAAGAGGAATCACCAAAGCACGAAGTCGAGGGCTTGGGCGGAGGGTGGGTTTAGGTTAAGGTTTATGTATTTTTAGTTTAGTTTTTTTTTTATTTTTTAGTTTATTTTATGTTTATTTTATTATAAGTTTAAGGTTTAGGTTTCAGGGTTTAGGGTTTGGGGTTTAGGGTTTAGGGTTTAGGGTTTAGGTTTTTTTAGGTTTTTTTGGGTTTAGGGTTTTCTTGTTTAGGGTTTTAGGATTAGGGTTTAGGGTCTAGGGTTTTAGGTTTAGGGTTTTAGGGTTTAGGATTCTAGCTTTAGTCTAGGTTTTTTGGTTTTATTTTTTAACTAAGAATAAATTTAGATTCAACATTTCTTCTTTTTGATTTCATCAACCAAGTAACACACTATTGACCTCACTTTTGGACTGAGTTCTCAACCTCTTCTTCTTAGACCTAGCAACCTTCTAGACACTATGATTTTCTTAATCATAAGACACTTCTAGAGATTATGTGAACACTTGACCTAAGCCTAGAGACTTAGAAGGGTTAATCATAAGATTAGGCCATGCCTTAGGGACTTAGGAAAATCACCTACCCTATAGCCTAAACCCAATCCATGTACACCTTCTTAAATTCAATTCAAATCCAAGTTTACAACCAAACCTCAAACTCAATTTCAAATCCAAATCCAAGTCGTAACTCAATTCCAAATGATTGAAATCCAAGATCAAATCCAATCTTGAAATCTTTCCTAAGCCCTTTAATCAACCTTCATGAACATAGCCAATATTCCATCCAATTCAATCCAAACTCAATTGATTTTCTTATAAATCAATTACACCTTCAATTATCTTCCCAAATATAAATAAAATATAAATACAAATAGCCAAAACCAAATCCAAAATCAAATCAAAACCCAATTTAAATTGTTTAAGCCATTTCCTTGAACTTGGCCAAAACCCATCTAAATCAAGCCAAAATCTATGGATTTTCTCTTGAATCAATCATTCCTTCAATCACCTATCTAGATAAATAAAACCTACAATCATTCAATCAAACCAAAATTAACCCAAGTCAAACCCAATCCCATTTGATGTGAAATATTCAAATGAACCAAAACTCATTTGAATCCAAACAATTTGCATTTGAATTATATATCAATCTCAAATCTATATATAAACTCAAATAAATCAAGCCAACTAAATCCAATTGGTTCACTTAACCCAAAGTGGCTAATTTGACCTACATGAACCAAAATCCAATTCAATCCAAACCAAAGTGAATTAAGCCATCCAAACTTCATGTCATGATTGTTGATCAACCTAGGATGATCAACAATTGAACAAGTCAATCCCACTAGGTTGTTCAAGAACCCTCCATTGTATATATGCAAACTCATTTAATTCAAGTATACTAAGATCAAACATCTTAACCAAGTATAACTATACCCAAAGGCAAATCTAATTCAAATCATGACACACTTTATGTGGCCAAACCATCTAATCTCCAAATCTACCAAGCTACTCCAACTTTTGATCATACTCATTTTGACCTTCTAAGGGTAAAGCCACTCATCCACAAGCATCCTCATCTTGTAACAAACTTAGTCTAATCAAAGGATGATCAATTATATAAATTAGGTCAAACTAAGTCAAATGTTGACCAAACCCTATAAATTAAACTAAATCTAAACCAAACTCATATTCAAATCAACCCAAAATCAACATTTAAATATGACTTGACCTTGATTGACAAACTCAATTGGTCATGACCCAATTTGACCAAATTGATATAAATCAAATTAGACTAACCCAAATTGAATCCAATTTAAATCAAACCAAAGCATACAACTCTCAAATGGTTATATGAACTTGATATAATTGGTGACAAAATTTGACCAATTGGTTTGACCCATTTTAACCTAATTTCAAATCTTAAATCAAATGAACTCAAATGACATGAAATGGTCCACTAACTACTCATTTCAAATCTGCCAAAATCAAATTCAATGCCAAACAACCACTCTACCCTTAGTCTAAGGGTATCACATAAGACAAATCACCTATGTAAATGGTCATTTATCTACCTTGGCCACTTGGCACTCATCAATTGTTCCAATTAGGCTCCAAGGACACTATCCAGCCTAACCCAAGAGGTAGTTGGGTCAGCTATGACTCATGGGGAAGTGAAATCACCTTTCCTCCCCCATTGAAACACTTGGCATGAAGGACCTCAAGTTCCTTTTGCTAGGACACCCACTTGTCCATCATAGTAGCCACCTCCCATGCATTGGCCAACCAAATTAAGCCACCTAATGAGAATCCTAACCACCCCAAGCCAGGGACACCACTTGGAGCCAAAATCACCATGAATGAGGTGATTTTCGAACATTAAGGAGACAAAAAATAGAGGCAAAACTCTTCCTCACACACTCATTTCACTCTCTTAGAGCTTCCAAACCAATAGCAACCATTCCCACTTGGTTTTAAGCAAAAGCATCAAAATCAAGTGGATTCTGAGGAAGCAAGCAACCATTAGTGGATACATTATTTTGAAGTGAAGAAAAAACCAATTTTGAAGCTTCTTTTTTGCCGCTTGGATCATCACCGCCACCGAAAATCATCCTCGATGAGATAATTTTTAAGAACCATAACTAGCCTTAGGTTCTTTTGTTTATGTCAATTTTTGCTTGATTTTAGGAATTTCCTTTAGATTACCCTTGCATTTTTTTATTTTACATCATCCGCACACATTTTGAGTAATTTCAAGTGAAGATCGCCAGAAAATCGAACCTAAAATGAAGTTTTTTGTTTAATTTTTTCATAAGAATCATAAAAATTTGCCCGAAATAGTGTTCCTTCTACCTCTTCCACCAGATTTCCTGCTAGCCATCTGATCTATTATTCAAGGAGATAGATGGCTCAGATCATCATGTAGCTTGATCGATTGGATCACTCGTTTAGATCACATAGATCGCTCATATCAATCTAGACCATTTGATCTGTGATAGACGGTTAGATCTAATTTGCACTTCCTTTCTGCATTTCCGTTCATCTGTTGATGTGGCACCATGCCATCCAGTCATACAACACCACGTGGCACTGCGTGGTCCAGTCAATGTTGCATAGGCGCTGACTAGGTTATGTAAGATATTAGGGATTTTCTTCTTTTAAAAATTACTTTAAAACACATGAAACTTCAAAATTTCAAAAAAAATAATAATATACTTAACTAAAAATTGCAAATAATGGTTCGTTAGATTTGTCTTTCCGAGAGGAATCCAATGAATCCAAAAGCCCCAAATTTCACTAAATATTTTGAGCTTTAGGAAAATCAAATTTCATTAATTAAACTAAAAAGACACATCAGATTGATCTGAAAATTTTTAAAATTAAAAAATTAGCTTAAAATCTACCTTCCATACAAATTTCAAGTTAAATGGATTTTTGGATTGGGAGATAATGCATTCTGAAGTTCAAATAGTTAAAATAAATTAATTGAATTTATAAAAATCATGTAAATTTATTTAAATTCATTAAAACTTTAGAACATTATAACAAATCATAAAAAAATCATAAAAATGTAAGTATATATTTATTTTGAAGGTATTTCAGAGGAGATTCAATTAAAATTGATCCCAATTAATTTTAAACCATAATTAAGGCTTAATTTTAATTTAATTGAAAACTTAATTAGCTTAATTACTCTCTAATTACCTAAGTAATTAATCCCAAACTTTTTGAGGCTGATTAATGGGATGACCTTTGCCTCCCATAATTTTCTTGGGATTTATTGCTTGGTTAATTAGGAAAATTTGTTATCTTAACCTTAATTACTTTCTTAATTAATTAGATAATTAATTAATATTCTAAATAGTAAAGAAATCATTAATTAAGCTTGCTAATCATTGTGAAATAGTGAATGGGCATGAAGATTGGGATCTCTTTCCCAATCTTTTCTAAGTCCATTTCACTTGAACGAAAATTAATTAATTTGGGATTAATTTATGGTTTAATTCATTAATCAAATTAATCAATTTGAAACTATAATCACATGGAATCTTAATTAATCAATTCATGGATAGATTTTTAGGTGTTCAATAACCTAAAGACATTTAAGGAAATTATGGTTAACCACATGTATGGGAAAACCATGAAAGTACTTAATTAAGTTTCTTAACTTAACTAATCACTGATTGTGAGCCAATTGGATTAGGCCTCTTTCATTTCTTAGGTTCATTACTAATTTAATTTCCAATGTATGTACATATCATGTAGGCTCATAATTACTTGGTTTATTAAATTAAGGAAACATATGTAAGGGTTAATTAATGGATTTAATGAATAACACAACCTAATTAACCCATAAAATCAACTTAATTATTTTTCATTAAACCAAATTAATTCATAAGCATGGGAATGGGTTAGGATCAGCAAACTTTCCATCATTTATTAAAACCAAATCAAATATGAAATTGAAAGTGATAATTAAAAAGCCTTGGTTTTCTTTAAATTCTTTTATTTTATTTGATTGTACTTAATTAATTAATTGAATGAAATCACATGTTTATGCTCATTCATGGCTTTCCAATCATGTTAAATGTTGCATGTCATTTGAAATCATACATTCATCTTTTCAAAAATTAATTAAATCAAATGATTTTCCTTTATGTCAAGCTTGCATGTGTTGATTTAATTTATAATATGTCTGGCTATTATCACTATTAAATCCAAACATATTATCCAAAGCTTATAAATGAATGGTTACATATGCTATGAGTGCTAGTTATAAATACATAAGAGATTTATGTGATTATAGATTAAATGTATGAAGTGAAGCTCCTTTCCTTTTATTCATGTATTGATTTATGTAAGTGAGAATGTTAATGGGTATATAGTCAGACATCAGAATACAAGGCTTTAGTTAGCCAAGAGGTCATTTGATTACCTCATTTCCCTGGTTTAACAATGGCACATACTCCATTTGATTTCATTCTTATGTATTTCAAAACTAAAAATTGGATGAGGCTTTAATTCATATACATAAATGATTCAATCAAATTAAATATCATTTTTTGCATGATTTTCATTCTCCAAATTATGATGCATGTGTATGTATTTAAGAAAAGTGGTATATAGTCTGGACATCCCGGGAATATGAGTCTTTAGCTAGCCGTAAGGAGATCATTTGATTACCTCACTTCCTTAGTTTGACAAAGGCTTGTTGGGTCTTTTATGCATACATGTGTGTATTTAATTAGAGAATGGTAATCCTTCCTTTTTATTAAAACATTTGCAATTGTTCAAGTGATTGAAATTAATTGATCATGTGTTTGGAGCTTCTTTCTTATGTTCATGCATGTAAATTTACATATGGTTTGAATGTAATGGTATAGTCCGGACATCCTGAGAATATGAGGCTTTAGCTTGCCCCAAGAAAGACCCATCATGCCTTAAGAGTTATTATTAGGTGATTAGGTCAATTATAGGCTGATAATTTTGATCTTTCTAGATAGTGCATCTTTTTTTTAATATCGTACCTGATCATTTCAATAAGTACCCCATAAGATCTACATGGTGTCCAACATCTCAATAAGTACCCCATAGATTTTTCTAGTGACTTCGCTGGGAGGGTTCCTCTCTCCATCTCTAGTAGTAATTATTGTCTCCAAATATTGATAGTGGACTTGTATTTTATATGGGTCCTAGACTATCTTTCTTGTCATTAATAGCCTATTTCATCCTTAGGTTGAGCTAGCTAGCAACCTTTAGATTTTAAGACCTTAGTCCATGTAGGTCTTAAAACCCCTATATATGTCCCCAATAGGTAAAAAAATTTGAATTAACAAAAGAAGATGACAAAAAATTTAGAACCTCTTTACCATTCTCTTGATGAGGTAAGGTTCATCTCATACTTAAGAAAATAAACTCTTTGCAAAAATATGTATACTTTCAAAAAGCACTTCTCAAATTAAAATTAGCATGATAAAAGATCTGCATTTAAAGATAACCATACCTCATGCAACAATATCCATGATTATTGCATGGAGGTTTTTTCAAAATTTAAAATCAAATAATTTTAAAATCCTTTTCCAAAAAATATCTCGAATAGTAATCTCCATTCAACACACCTAAGCTTGTTGAATGAAGATTTTATTTTCAAACAAGATCCAGACATAAAATTGAAATTTCATTTAGCACATCCTATATGTGCTAAGTTGGAATTTCTATTTCCAAAAGCAACATCACACATAAATATTCCATCTTCAAAAATTAAAAAAAATATATAATTGATTTCCATTTAACATACCTAAATTTATTAAATGGAAGTCTCCTTTTCAAAATCACTAAAAATTAAAACACATTTGAGTTCCATTTGACATACCCAAATTTGTCAAATGAGAATTCCTTTTCAAAAACAAAAGCAAATTGGACTCTACTTAACATACCACATTTGCTAAGTAGAGTTCCCTTTTAAAATCACAAAAAATCAAACACACTTGAACTCCATTTGACATACCCAAATTTGTCAAATGAGAGTCCCACCTTTTCAAAATTGAAAACAAATTGAACTTTATTTAACATACCACATTTGTTAAATACAAGTTCTCCTCTTTCAAAACAAAACAAAACAAACTCTTCAAACACACTTGATCCCTACTTAACATCCCAAATTTGTTAAGTAAGGGTCTCTTTTCAAAATCAAATCAAAATACATCAAACACATTGGGCTTCACTTAGCATACCTAAATTTGCTAAGTAAGGATCCCATTTTCAAATCAAATTCAATAAATCAAACACATGACACACATTATCGTAGACAACAAAAATGTTTTCAAAAAATGTTTTCAAACATGCACTTGAATCTCATTTAGCATACATAAATTTCCTAAGTGAAGATTCCAAAATCAAATCCAAAATAAATTCAATTGACCCTCCATTTAACATACCCAAATTTGTTAAATGAGGGTCCCAAACATAAAATCAAATTCAAATGTGAGCCAATGGAAGCATCAATTAAGAGCCTCTAAAACATTTGAACTCCATTCAACATACCCAAATTTGTTGAATGTGGGTTCTAAATTTAAATCAAATTCAAAGTCTCTCCTCCAAAAAAATAAAAAATTCAAAATTTCTCCAATATTTGAACCCCATTTAGCATACCTAAATTTGTTAAATGAGGGTTCCAATTCAACAATCAAATCAAGTAAACAATTCGAGTCAACAACATTCAAACAAAGGACTGATATGGTTCTCTTTCTAGCAATGAAGAGATTCTAGCCCTCATGACCATTAGTAGAGAGAAGGTGACAAGTAAGAAGCCACTTCTTCAGTTTGACCAACATTCTGATTCTGAGTTTCCCTAACTAAAGGAGAAAAGCCATAAAAGTTCCTTCAAGAGCCAAGAATAAGATCAATAAGGATTTTTTGAGCATGTCTTATCCATTCTAGATAAGTATGACTCAAATGATTTGAATCCTAATTCCCAAAAGAATACAACTCTCAGAATGATAATCACAATAACAATCGTAATCCATAAAATAGTAGTATCGATGGACTTGATGTCTTTAAGGATTCCAACTCGGGTGGAGGTACCCCCATTCTAAACTTTCGTGGTGTCACTATCGACAAAGAGTTAGAATCACCATATCTAATAGAAGAAATTTTGGGCACCATAAAAGAGTAGGTAGACATCAATTCTACCTCTCTTTTAGAAGATATCACTGAAGCCAATTGTTGTAGTAGTAGGGTCCTACCATTTTGATCAACACTATAGGAAGAAGCAAACCAGTCATTGGAAATAATCAAATTCTAAATCCTTCTTAAGATACACCTCACAATCCAAAATAAGGTCATCAAACAATTCTAAAGGTTAATCATAAGGTCCTGAACTATCTTGGAAGGTTGCCCACTAAGCTAAAATAATGAGTGCACCCTCACCTTCTCTAAGGAGATAGAGGAGTGTTTAATTGGAACTTAACCTAATTCTTCCTTGCTCAGTTAGTGGCAACCTTCTCAAGTCTTACTCAACATAGAATATCCTATGGAAAAGAAAGACAAGCAATCCCCTCTAGAGAACACAATATAAATAAAGACTCAAAAAAAGAAAAAAAGGAGAGATAGAAAAAAATGAAATAAAAAGAGAAAAGAAAGAAAAAAATGAATGAAAAAAAGAGAAGAAGAGAAAGAAAAGAAGAAAAAGAGAAAATGTAAAGCACCAATAATACACATTGATTTGGAATCCAAAGTATAAATCATGTATACGAGGTGTAAATTCAAAGAAAAGGAGAGAAAAATATTTATATATACGAAATAAATTTTGAGTCTACTTTTGACAAGTCTTTGGAGTAGATAATAGTAAAACAAAAAGTTCTAAAAGGATAACTCTTGAATGATATGACTACAAACTTAGTGGGTATGCTAGCACATTGACTCCAATTCTACTATCTCATGATATTATTATAGGATTGGAAGTTAAGAGTTGCACCTAAAGAGTTGCACCTAACATATATATATATATATATTATGACATATCAAATTTCCCCTTCTCTTTCTTCAAGCTCGAAGAGGGTTCAGCTTGTAGATAAACCTTCAAAGAAAGTAATAAAATCAATTTTTTCCTAGTTCACTTACTTTGTTTAAGGAATTTAGAGGACTTTCAAGTAGAGGATACACTCCCTGAAGTTGAGAAGAAAATTAGATCATCAACCAATGAGTTTTAAGAGATTAACCTCAGAACATAAAGGTAGTCCACCCACCCTCCCAACATCTATATTTGATAAGTTAGAAAGAAAATGCCAATGACTTAGTTAGGTTACTTTTGTAGTTTAAAGACTGCTTTACCTAAGACCATAATGAAGTGCCCAATACATCTCTAAAGCTAGTAGTCTATAAACTCAAAATTGAACTTGTTGCTATTCCTACTTTGCAAACTTTTGATGCGAACATTTGCACTAAGAAGAAGATCAAAGTTTGAAGTCAACCTTATTGAAGAAGAAAGTTGCTATCATGATTACCCAACATTATGCCCAGTCAAAAGGAAGTACATTCAAATCCACAGATACATCGATTCTGAAGATTTCAATTAAGCATGTCTTGAAGATGAATCCACATTACCTATTTCAAATTTGATAGTAGACATAGCCTCTTTATATGCAGTCTCCTCATTCAAGGATGGGTTGAATGATGCTAGAGAATGAGAGGTCATTTTCACTTATAATTTCCATTGGAATTTACAACTATAAGGTCATGTCTTTCTCTGATCACTAATGGTTAAAGAAAATGGAAGACCATCTTTATGAAATGAGTAGTTGTCTTCGATTGGTTATGACACTACAACTTGAAGTTGAATCCCCTAAAGCATCATGGGATAACAAGGATTGATCTCAAATTGATTAAAGTGACATTAGAGATGTAGCCTCCAAGATTCTACTTAACAGGAGAAAGATTTCAATTAGCGTTGAATATAGATGGTTTAAACTCTTTCAAAGTTAGTCTATTTTAAAACTTTTTAAATCAAGATTCTACTTCTGATCATTGAAAGGCCTACCTTAGTGCATCAAAGGATGGAAAGTAGTTTAAACCATTATGATATGGGAGTGCCCGATGCTTCCAATCAATGGGCTCTATTTAAAGAAATATTATCCTTAAAATAATGTTTGAAAATAATTATCATCAATAAAAATACTATATTTCCATTCATCAAACCCCTTCTTCATTGGAAGCATTATTTGTTTATTTGTGAATCTGCCATGATGTGTTTAGGATAGGTGTAAGATAACCCAAGTGGCATCCTTTCCTTCATCAACACAAACACAAACTACACATGATTCTCCAGTTCTATTAGGAGGCATCCTATTTTGACTAGTACAATTAAGTTTGGTGTAAGAGAACATGAGCAACATCTTTTCTTGGTGGAGTCACATTGCCCCTCTACAACCATTTCATCTTTTCTTGACTAGGGCTACTTTGATGTGGGATAACACCCCCTACGTCACTCACTCATTAGCTGTTCTAGGTCAGCCGACGTGCTACCCCGCTAGTGCATCACCCCAGTGGTACCTTGTTTCAGAGGATGTAAGTCTACTATGCTTTCCTTCCTGACTTGGCCATTGCACACCGATGAGTACCTTGTTAGCATGGTAAGCCTTACGATGTGGTTGATAAGCTACCTTCATGTTGGCTTCATTCAAGAGAATATAAGTCTACTATACGCTTTCTTCTTGGACAAGCCATGATGAACTGACTTGGTCAAGTAGTAGATTAGGGTAAGGCCCCCAGTGGCACCTTTATTCTTGATTACTTCAAGTCTGAGTCTAGTCCTTCTTTGTGACTTCCTACTTAATATTCGACCTTATGTTGGGTTTGACTTGTTATGCCAATAATGGGTCACCCCAGCGGTTGTTCCTCTCTTTGAAAGATGTAAGTTTTCTATGCCTTCTTCTTAAGTATAGTTGCACACCTATGAGTAGCCCTAGGTTAGATAGCACATGTCGAGTGGATGACAGACTATCACAATCAGTTCCACTTTAGGGAGATATAAGTTTACATGCCTTCTTCCTAGACTAATTATCGCACATCGACGGGCACCTTAGGTTGGTTGGTGTTCACTATGCTGACAGTGACGCACCCGGTGGATACACCACTCATGATAGATGTAAGTCTGCTATGCTTTCTCCTTGAGTTGATCACTATACACTTATAGGCTTTCTTATTTATAAGGTCTAGGATAAAGCCCCTAGTGGTACCTCCCCTGTGGGCACTCTATTTGGATCGCCTTTGACCTCATTTAGACACCATGTTACTAGATTGGACAATCCCCTTTCCTAATAACCACCCCTGTGGTTGGAGATTCTATTTCATGGATGCATAGATTCTCCCTTAGTCCAGTAAATCTAAGATCTAGATGACATAGTCCTTTCTCGTCTCACACACCAACAGTCCACAATATATATATATATATATATATATATATATATATATATATATATATATATATATATATACTATATGGATTAGGAATTAACGCCCCATGGCACCTTTCCCAAGCGCATCTTATCTTTAGGGCGGCAAAACTCCCTATAGGAATCACCTGACTACTCATGAGTTGAGATAAGTTCTCCATGGAACTCTCTCAATAGTGGCCTTATGTCAAGTTCAATATATTATTCCACCAACAGGTTATCTCAACGATCATCCTGGCTTTGGAAGATGTAAGTCTACTATGTATTTTTTCCAGCACAAGCGTTGTACATCGACGGGCAGCCCTAGGTTGAGTTCAATTTATTGCGCATCCAATGGGTCACCCTAGTGATTATTCCTTGCTTTAAAGATGTAAGTCTGCTACACTTTGTCCAGCAAAGTCATTGGACACCAAAAGGCACCCCTTATGTCGGATAGTCCTACCCTTCGGCCCGTAAACTACCCCTTTGGATCGATAAATCTGAGATAGGCCAAGGTCGAGATAGGCCAAGGTCGACATAGCCCCTTCTCAGTGCGTTCCATCGCACACTTATGGGATCCATCAAATGAAATTAAAGAAAATGAAAACAACCCAAATATAATTAAACAAATCAATGAAATTAACAAAATTAATCTTGACTAATTTTGAGTTGAAATAAGTCCCCAGCAGCATTCACTTAGTAGTCGCCCTTAGGTCGGGTTTGATTTATTGCGGATCCAACAGACCACCCCAGCTATTGATCCCTGCTTTGGAAGATGTAAGTCTACTACGCTTTCTTTCTAAGTACAACCATTGCACACCAATAGGAAACCCTTTAGGTCAGATAGTCCTACCTTCTAGCTGGTAGACTATCCCTTTGGATTTATAAATTTGAGATAGGTCAAGGTCGACATAGCCCCTTCTAATTGGATCCATCGCACACTGACAGGGTCCATAATAAACTAAATTCAAAACCAAATTTCCCAATGGAGTCATTTTAAAACATATCAAACAAACTAAAATTCTTCTTAGTGAGGCACAAATCAAATTAATCTCCTTAGTGCGGCCATAAGAAATATCATCAATCTTTTATGCCCAGCGTATAGCCCAAACCTACCTCCCCAGTCGAAGGCTAACATTCCTAATTTCTAGTAGATTATAGATTCTTATCCCCAAGGATACACACCCAAACAAATCATATTCACAATCAAACTCAAATTCTTATCCCTAGCGGATAGCTTGAACCTGCTTCCCTAGTGGAAGGTTCACATACTCAATCCCCACAGATTCCATCTGACTCTCCTATGCCCTTAGCATAAAGAGAGTTGTTTTCCACTAAGATCATGATTCTATCTACCTTTCAGGTTTAGGTATAGATCATTTTTGTTAGTTTTTGGAGTCTTTTGGACGTTGTTGATTATCTCGGTCAATGCCAATACGTGCGGTGTGCCTTGTTAGTTACACCACACCTATTGGGGGTCCTTTTATTGACCTCACTATTGGAGTGAGTTCTCTACCTCCTCTTCTTAGACCTAGAACCTTATAGAAACTAAGGTTTCCTTAGTCATAAGAAACTTCTAGAGAGTAGGTGAACACTTAACCAAAGCCAGAGACTGGGGTTAATCGAGGATTAGCCATGGAAAATCACCTACTCTATAGCCTAAATCCAATCCATGTACACCTTCTTAAATTCAATTCAAATCCAAATTTATAACCAACCTCAAACTCAATTTCAAATCCAAACCCAAGTCCAAACTCAATTCCGAATGATTGAAACCCAAGATCAAATCCAAACTTGAAATCCTTCTTAATCCCTTTAATCAACCTTCATAAACTTAGCCAAATTTCTATCCAATTTAATCCGAACTCAATTGATTTTCTTATAAATCAATTTTACCTTCAATTATCTTCTCAAATATAAATGAAATATAAATTCAAATAGCCAAAATGAAATCTAAAATCAAACCAAAACCCAATTTAAACCATTTAAGCCATTTCATTGAACTTGGCCAAAACCCATCTAAATAAAGCTAAAATCAATGGATTTTCTATTGAATCAATCATTCCTTCAATCATCTATCCAAATATAAATGAAATCTACAATCATCCAGTCAAACCAAAATCAACCCAAGTCAAACCCAACCTAACCTATTTGACTTGAAATATTCAAATGAACCAAAACTCATTTGAATCCAAACCAACTGCAATTGAATTTATATATTAATCTCAAATCTACATAAACTCAACTAAATCAAACTCAACCCAAAGTCAAGCCAATTAAATCTAATTGGTTCACTTGACCCAAAGTGGCCAAATTTGACCTACATGAACTAAAAACCAATTCAATCCAAATCAAAGTGAATTAAGCCAATTGTTGATCACATTAGGATAATCAATTGATATGAATTGGTCAAACCAAGTCAACCTAGCCTATTGACCAAGTCAACTCTTTAGCTTATATGAACCCAAACTAGCCAAATTGTAACCTAAGCCAAATCCATTTAAACAAATTATTCAAATCAACCCAAAATCAATATTTAAATATGACTTGACCTTCAATTGAGCCAAACCTAGCCCAATTGGCCCTCTTGACCCAAGTTGACCCAAATTGACATAAAGGGTCAAATTAGACTAAACCCAAATTAAATCAAATCAAAGCATACAATCCTCTCAAAATAGTCATATGAACTTGACCTAACCCAGTTTGACACATTTTGACCATGAGTCAAATTAAGCCAAACCTAACTAAATGAACTCCAAATGACATGAAATTTGGTCCAACTCACTTTTGATTCATTTCAAATCTGCCCAAATCAAATTTAATATCAAATGACCACTATACCTATAGGCTAAGGGTATCACATAAGACAAAACACCCATGTAAATGGTCATTTCTCTTCCTTAGCCACTTGACACTCATCCATTGGTCCACCTAGGCTCCAAGGACATTGTTCAACCTAACCTAAGAGGTGGTTGGGTTAGCCATGACTTATGGGGAGGTTAAATCACCTCACCTCTCCCATTCAAATAGTTGGCATGGAGGACCTCCACCTCTGTTTGCTAGGATGCCCACTTGTCCTTCATAACAGCCATTTCCCATGCCTTGGGCAACCAAATTAAGCCACCTAAGGAGAATCCCAACCACCCCAAGCAAAGGACACCCACATGGAGCAAAAATCACCATGAATGAGGTGATTTTTGGCCATTGCAAGGAGACAAAAAATAGATAGGAGACGACTCTTTCTCACACACTCATTTAACTCTCCTAGAGCTCTCAAACTAACTAGCAACCATTCCCAATTGGTTTTTGAGCAAAAACCATCAAAATCAAGTGGATTCTAGTGAAGAAGTGGTGACCATTGGTGGATACATTATTCTGAAGTGAAGCAAGAGCCTGAACCCATTCTAAAGTTTCTTTTTGCATTAAGGAGCACACTCGGATCATCACCACCATTGAAAATCATCCTCGGTGAGAAAATTTTCAAAAACCATAGCCAGCCTTAGGTTCTTTTGTTTGTGATGGTTTTTGCTTGATTTTAGAAATTTCCTTAGATTACCCTTGCATTTATTTTTTATTTTACATCATCCCCATGCATTTGGAGTGATTTTCGATGAAGATTGCCAGAAAATTGAGCCTTAAATGAAGTTTTTCATTCAATTTTTCACAAGAATTGTAAAAATCCCACCCGGACCAGTGTTCCGTCTACCTCTTCTACTAGATTACCCGCTAGCCTTCTGATATCCTATTCAGGGAGATGAACTAGTCATATCATGTGGATCGCGCAACTTTGATCAATGGATCACGTGGATCGTGCATATCGATATGGACTGTCTGATCCATGATCAGATGGTCAGATTTGATCCATCCATCCCTATCTTCATTCCTACCACTCATCTAAATGGCCGATGGTCATAGAACATAAAATTAGGCAAAGAAATTAGGTTATAAGAAATTAATTAAAATTAATTAACTTCAAAAATTCAGAAAAAATAAAATACTTAACTAAAAATTTAAAAATAAGGGCTCATTGGATTTGTCTTTCTAAGAGGAATCCAATGAATCCAAAAGCCCCAAATTTTACTAAATATTGTGAGCTTAATTTAAGCTTTAAAGAAAATAAAATTTTATTAATTAAACTAAAAGACACATCGATTGATTTGAAATTCTCAGAGATAAATTGAGCTTAAAATCTACCAAAAATTTCAAGTCAAAAAGATTTATAGATTGGGAGATATTGCATTCTGAAGTTCAAATAGTTAAAATAATTTAATGGACTTTATAAAAAATAAGGAAAATCATTTAAATTAGCTGAAACTTTGGAAAATTATAATAAATCAAAGATAAATCATAAAATGCAAGTATATTTATTTTGAAGGTATTTGAGGAGATTCAATTAAAATTGATTCCAACTAATTTTGAAAAGTAATTAAGGCTTAATTTAAGTTTAATTAAAAATAAATTAGCTTAATCACTCTATAATTACCTAAGTAATTAATTCCAAACTTTTGAGGTTGATTAATGGGATGACCTGCCTCCCATAATTTTGGGTTTATTGCTTGGTTAATGGGAAATTGGTTATCTTAACCTTAATTACTTTCCTAATTAAGGCAATTAATTAATATTCTAAATAGTAAGAAAATTAATTAAGCTTGCTAATCATTGTGAAATAGTGAATGGGTATGGGGAATGAGATTGGGACCTCTTTCCCAATCTTTTCCCTAAGTCCATTTCACTTGAATGGAAATTAATTAATTTGGGATTAATTGATGGTTTAATTCATTAATTAAATTGCTTAATTAATCAATTTGAAACTATAATCACATGGAATCTTAATTAATCAATTCATGGTAGATCTTTAGGTGTTCAATATCCTAAAGACATTTAAGGAAATTATGGTTAACCCACATGTGTGGGAAAACCATGAAAGTACTTATTTAAGTTTCTTAACTTAATTAATCACTAATTGTGCCAATTGGGCCTCTTTCATTTCTTAGGTTCATTGATTTAATTTTCAATGTATGTACATATCATGTTGGATCATAATTACATGGTTAATTAAATTAAGGCAACATAGGTAAGGGTTAATTAATGGAATGCATAGTACAACCTAATTAACCCATAAAATCAACTTAATTACTTTTCATTAAATGAAATTAAATCACAAACATGAGAATGGGTTAGGATAAAAACTTTCCTCATTTCTTCAAACCAAATATGAAATTGAAAGTGATAATTAAAAAGCCTTGGTTTTATTTAAATGCTTTTATTTGATTTGATTGTCCTTAGGAATTAATTTAATTGAATGAAATCACATGTTTATGCTCATTCATTCCTTTCCAATCATGTTAAATGTTGTATGCTATTTGAAATCATACATCTCATCTTTTCAAAATTAATTAAGTCAAATGGTTTTCCTTTATGTCATGCATGTGTTGATTTAATTTATAATATGTGTGGCTATTATCACTATTAAATCCAAACATATTTTCCAAAGCTTATAAATGAATGGTTACATATTCTATTAGCTATAAATACATAGGAGATGCATTTGATTATAGCTTAAATGTATGAAGTGAAGCTCCTTTCCTTTTATTCATGTATTGATTTATGTAAGTGAGATTGTTAATGGGCATATAGTCTGGACATCCTGGAAATATGAGGCTTTAGTTAGCCCCAAGGAGGTCATTTGATTACTCACTTACCTGGTTTAACAATCATTCTCCATTTGATTTCATTCTTATGTATTTCAATACTAGAATTGGATGAGGCTTTAATTCATATACATAAATGATTCAATCAAATTAAATATCTTATTTTACATGATTTTCATTCTCCAAATTATGAATACATGTGTATGGATCTAAGAAAAGTGATATATAGTTTGGACATCCCAGGAATAGGCTTAGCTAAGGAGGTCATTTGATTACCTCACTTGTTTAACAAAGGAACATACTTGCTTATGTCTTTTATACATACATGTGTGTATTTAATTAGAGAATGGTAATCCTTCCTTTTATTAAAAATGCATGCATTTGCAATTGTTCAAGTGATTGAATTAATTGATCATGTGATTTGGAGCTCTCTTTCTTATGTTCATGCATGTAAATTTACATATGGTTTGAATGTAATGGTATATAGTCCGGACATCCAGAATATGAGGTTTTAGCTAGACCCAAGGAGGTCATTTGATTACCTCACTTCCTTGGTTAACAATGACACATACTTTAATTTCATCCCTATATATTTTGCATAAGAATTTAGATAGAGCCTTAAATTAATATGATAAAATAATTCAATCATGGGGAAATATAAAGCTTCAAATGTACATACTCAAATCCATCATTCAAGTGTGCTAAAAGATTTAGTATGTGTAGGTATACTTAAGACTTAATCATATGCATGTTACATGTGATTGAAAGAAATGATTTAGCATGTGTCATGTGATAGTATTTCAATTAGATTAATCTTAAGAAGCCTTTCACATTGAATAGAATTATTTAAAGAGAACTTAAACTTAGGATTAATCTAAAATGTGTAATAAGCCATTCACTAAAGAGAACTAAATCAAATTAACATGCTTTAGAATGGTTTAAGGTAGGGATGAAAAAGGCCAACATCTTTTCTTCTCTTTACAACACTTAGTTGTTAAGTGTAGGTCATATGAAATAAAAGAAAACACAAATTAAAACTTGCAAATCAATTAACTCACTTGAAGTGAAACCACCTTTTAAGTTGAATCTTTCTACACTTAGAAAATCTTAACTCTAAAGCCTAGTTAGGACATACCACACAAGCCTTAATATACACACATTAGATTAAGTCACCACTTCTAGCCTTATGTTAGGATAGTGCATGGTGTGATGTTTTTTTTGTTTTGTGACGTATTATTTTAGACTAGATATTAGAGTGTATGTTTCATAGACTAGATGGTAGGCCGTGATTAGCCTAATCATATTTTCTATAAGGGATTATGTTTAAGGGGCTTAAAAATAAATATAAATGCTCTCTTTACAGGTTGCTTAAGACCCTAAGCATAATCCAAGTTAGGATAGATGGGCTTGGTTACCCATTTGGAGGGTGCTAGGTCAAAATTATAAATATTAATTCTTGGGTTGTATGTGTGTTTCACTAACACTTGTCTTGTAGGTGTAGTTAGATTTACTTTTCCTATTTTTAATGTAATTTTGCATTAAAAATTATGATTAGTGCTATGGGGAGATAAGGATGAGCATTGGCTAGAAGGCTTTGTCTTGGGAGGCCATGTGATGCCTTTGAAGTGGAGCAAACCAAATAAAAGGAGGAAGATACATGAAGACATGAAAACATGAAGAGTCCCATAGCATTTATCATTTGTAAATTACAAATTATTCTTTTATGTACTAGGTTGTATAAGGGTGAGCTCACCTTTTCTGAATGATTGTATTATCTGTTATTCTTTTATATTAATAATAAAAATTATTTGATGTTGTGTTTAAAGTGCACAATTAGGATGGCATACTTTTCTTAGTTTCTTTATATGTTTGATGTTTAAATGTGTGGCCTTAAATGTGATTAGACCCTTAGAAAAATTAAACTTTCTACCCAACTACAAACTCATAACTAAAGTTTTAAACAATTCAACCTTACATAAAGCCTAGGACACATAAATCAAGATAATTAAAAGATTTAGCAACCCTTTGAATGTCGAATAACAATATGCACATCATATTATTTCATTCTTGAAAATAAGGGATTTCCATCCTTGCGATGGGGAATGCTTGACTTGTGAGGCATGTGTTGGAAAACACTCCTTTCTTGCTGATTTAGCCAACAACCTTATTTTATCATGCATGTATATATCAAAAACCCAAAGCCTTTATCAAAATGAAGTGTCAAAATAAATAAAATTTGAAAAGATTTTGCACTAGACTAAGTCATATGCTCATTCCACTCATGCACAAGTCTCTTAGGGAGTGGGTTTAAGGACATTAGTTTCTTTCTAATTAAACAATAACTAATCTTGCAAATCATATGATCTTTCATGGATTCAAAGCATAGGAGGTGTTAGCGCCACTCCAAATGGTCATAAGTCCAAGATGGGCTTTATCCTCTCTAGTTAAACCATATGCCCATTTTTTTTAGATTTAGGTCAGCTTTGGCTTATGCTAAAGCTCCCTAGATCTATGATCAAAGATGGCTATTTCATTTGGGCTACAAGCATAAATTCTAACCTCTTAGGCATCTCCACAATCTTGTATTATTGGATTACAAGTCCTAGCTTTCTAATGAAATGTCAACTTTAACAAAATTGATCTTCTCTTCAATTTCAAAATTGTAATGCCCAATTATAGGATAGGTTAAATGCTCACTAGGTTTCTAGTATCAAGAGCATTCCCTACTTATTTCCTTTGGCTTTGATAATAAGTCTTCTCCTTGAGTTTTCCACTTAATTTTCCAATATAAACTAATCCTTTGATAGTAGCCTTGAAATCTTTGGAGACTTTAATTGCTACTTTAATCAAGAGTATTCTGATTCACATCCTTAGGATGTAATTAACTATGAAGGCTTGCCTCCATAGGGAACTTAATGACTTAATATAAATGCTACTTTACTTTTCATGTAAAGTGGGGAAAGATCTGGTACTTTCAAAGACCCATCATGCCTTATGAGTCCTTATTAGGTGATTAGGTCTATTATAGGGTGATAATTTCTATCTTTTGAGATAGTGCATCTTTCTTTAATTTCATACCCAATCATTTCAATAAGTATCGCCTAAGATCTGTGGTGTCCCAGATCTCAAAAATAAACACCACACACACCAAGTTTTTTAAGACACAAGTGACGACATAGATTCAAAAGAAGCATGCATATAGCAAATAAAAGTTTCTAGATAACTAAAACTATCTCTATTGTAAAGACATAGTTCCATATACATCAAATTAGATTGGTCATTCTTCAGTTTCTCCAGTTCCCATCAACCACCTCTCGAGAAATCCACCATTATCTTTCCCTCTGCCACCACCACGATTGTAACCTATGTCGCTCCTCCCACTTCCATAACCACCACTGCTCTGACCACCACGTCCATATCCACCAATACCTCTAGATCCCCCACCACCATTACAATAACCATCACCTCCACCTTCGCCTCTATCGACAGATCTAGACTAAGCCTGGTTGATAGTGATGTTCCTGCCATCAAGGTTTTGCCCATTCTTAGGGTTTAGTTTTATTCATTTTTAGGGTTTAAGTTTATTTTTTAATTTATTTAGTTACTTTAAGTTTAGGTTTTAGGTTTAGGGTTTAGGGTTTAGGTTTAGGTTTAGGGTTTTAAGTTTTATTTAGGGTTTAGGGTTTAGGGTTTAGGTTTTATTTTTATTATTTAGGGTTTTGTGGGTTTAGGGTTTAAGGTTTAGGGTTAGGTTTAGATTTAGGTTTTAAGGTTGGGTTATTTAGGGTTTAGGATTTTTTGGGAAGTTAGAATTTTATTACCATAAAAGGAAAAGATACAATGTCCTTAAAAGGGGATAAAGCTCTAAAATTCTACTTTTGGAGATACAAGAAACCTAAAGAGCTAAACCCCCATCTAAGTACATTAGAAAAAGAAAAGAAAACAAAATAGAAAATATAACAGCTAAAAAGCATAAGAGAAAAAGACACAAAGTAAGACTAAAATAAATCTTGAAAATAGTAAAAGGATGAGTCAACAGCAGTTCATGATTCCTTTGAGAAAGTAAGATAAGCAAGATCCATAACAACAAAACTTAGGTTGATTGAGTAATGACCATTCCCACTATAAAGTTCCAACCTGTAAAATAAATCTACAAAACACTACAAAGGAAAAAGTCATAGCTAAAATTGATAAAGGTAAAGAGAGGAAAAGAAGACAGTTGAGAATGAGAAGGCTTAGGCTTAATTAGGATCATCCCAAGGGACAATAATGCATTTGAGCATCCAAACTTTATAAAGAAAGGTTACAATCATATGTAATGCTTCCAACCAGAGAGAAGAGGTGAGTAACATCAAATCATCATAGCATACATACGATACAAGCAAACATCCAAGCTAGAGTTCTAGATCTGCACATAAAACAAAAGAACCAAATTAGCAAGAAACCACCAAACAAAAAATAATAATAGACTAATCAAAATAACAGAGAAAGGCTAGAACAAAGAACACCAACAACAAACCATTATCCAAATACCCATCCAAGCTCCAAACTTGGGAAAACTAAACCAGAAGTAGCACCCCCATGCCAATTATTAGAGAAACACCCAACAAAACCAAGATAGAGCCCTAAAAAAGTCCCAACAAGTAGTCACCAAAAACCAGGAGCAACCAAAAATGACAAAACACAAATGAAACCATCAAATGAAGGAAACATAAGTTAGAGTGCAAATCACAAGATAAAACAACCACATAAAATAAATAAAGGCAACCACCAACCACCAAAAGATCAACAAAGGTTGCCAACACAACAAAGGCTCCAAAGAAATTGTCCAAGAAGAAGGAAAAGACCAACAAGGAAAAAAATCAACCAACCAAGATTCAAGGACAACTAAAAGTCCTCTAACCAAACCAAAGTAAAAACCATAATGCAACCACTAGAGAATAGCCCATCATAAGTAACCAACAAAGGAAACATCCCCAACAGTTAAGGAAAAGTAGAAAACCAATAAAACACCACACAACAGGTCCAAAAGAAGCACAACCACCATAGCAACAACAAATAGCCAGACCAGCCAGAAACCAAACTTCCCGAATAAGGAATACATAGGAAGCATAATAACAATATAAAATGTGCTACAAAAAATGCACCCAACAGAGGTTAATCCCAAAAGAATAACTAAACACAAAATTAAGGCAAAAGAAGCATCCAACAATAAATAATAAGGAACTGGGAGGTAACCCCCAAAAAAGTAGCTAGGAAATTCTCCAAAAGAAGGCCAATAATGGAAAAAACCAACAACAATTCCCACTAGAAAGGCCACCCATTCAACGATGAAAAACCAACAAAAAAAGTAATGAGTTCAAGAGGAGAGCTAACAAACCAACCAATGCAAAATAGAATAAAGCGAAAACCATCTCATCCACTAGCAAACCGAGTAACAATGTAGAGAAGACACCACCACTGTGCAAAAACCAAGCCAACCCAAGCAAGAACCACATAGAAAACCACTAGGCCAACCAAAAAAGAAAAGGTCAAAACATAACTCAAAAAAAAGTGAAAATAAGTTTAGGGTTTAGGTTAGGGTTTAGGATTTAGGGTTTAGTGTTAGGGTTTTAGGGTTTGGGTTTAAGGTTTAGTTTTGTTTGGGATTATAGTTTAGGGTTTAGGGTTTAGGTTAGGAGGGTTAGAGTTTAGGGTTTAGGGTTTAAGTTTATGGTTTAGGGTGGTTTAGGTTAGTTTTAGGGTTTAAGGCTTAGGTTTAGTTTTATGGTTTTGTTTAGGTAGTTTAAGGTTTAGGTTTTTTTTTTGTGATTTGGGTTTAGGGCTGTGGTTTATGATTTAGGGTTTATTTTAGGTTTAGGTTTTAATTATAAATAGTTTAGGTTTATTTAGTTTATTTCATTTTTTTTATTTATTTTAGTTTATTTTAATTTTATTTTTATTTGGTTATTTATTTTAGTTTATTTATTTTAGTTTAGGTTTCATATTTTAGTTTATTTTTTTTTAAGTTCTCATTTTGGTTTTGGTTTTTTATTTATTATTTTATTTTATTTTTTTTAGATTAGGTTTTATTTTTTATTTTAGTCCAGTTTAGGTTTTATTTTTATTTTTATTAGGTTTTATTTACAGTTTATTTTTTATTTTTAGTTTTATTTAGGTTTATTTTATTTTTTATTTTTTATTTTAGTCTAATGTTTAGGTTTTTTTATTTTAGTTTAGTTTATTTTATTTATTTTAGGTTTTTATTTAGTATAAGCTTTCAGTTTATTTTTTTATTTTTATTTTGTTTATTTAGGTTTAGGTTTTTTTTTTGGTTTAAGGTTTAGGTTTTATTTTTTAAGTTTAGGTTTTATTTAGTTTTTTATTTTATTTTATTTTAAGTTATTTTATTTTTTTTTAAGTTTAGTTTTATTTTATTTAGATTTTGGAATGAATTAGAGGGATTAATACAAAAGATACCTCTTGAAGAAAAAAAATTTATTGGAGGAGATTTAAATGGACATGTTGGTAGAGTGGTAGAAGATTTTAAAAGTATTCATGGTGGTTATGGATTTGGAGTGACTAATGAAGGTCGGTATTTATATTTTGCTTAGCTTATGATTTTATAGTTGCTAACACTTTATTTAAGAAAAGAGATGAGCATATTATTACTTATAAAAATGGATCTAGTAAAACCAGATTGATTATTTTGATAAGAAAAATAGATCATTTAGATTAGATTGTAAGGTCATTCCAAGTGAAAATCTAAGTACCCAACATCGATTGTTAGTTTTAGATTTTAAGTTGAAAAGTTGTAAGAGAAAAAGAAACCAAATTATTATCCTAAAATTAGATGGGGACACTTAAAGAATACAAATAAAAATATTTTTAAGAGCAAGCTACAAGAGAATTAGAATTTGGGATGTTCATGAGGAAGCTAACATTATGTGGGAAAAATAGCAAGTGAAATTAAGCAAGTTGCTAAAGATATGCTTGGAGAATCAAAAGGAAAAGCTTCTTTTAATAATAATAGTTGGTGGTGGGGTCAAAGTGTGCAAGAAAAGATAAAAATATAAGAAGTATTGTTATAAAATTTGGTTTAGATGTAAAAACTCAAAGAATTGGGAAAGATATAAAGTGGCTTGTAGAGATTCTAAAAAAGTTGTATATGATGCAAAATATTTAGCTTTTAGTGATTTATACAATAGATTAGATACCAAAGAAGGTGAAAGATGTATGTATAAGTTATCCAACCAAAGAGATAGGAGAAGTAAAGACATAGTTCAAGTGAGGTGTATTAAGGATGAAAATAATAAAATGCTTTTTTTAGAAAATGATATTGAAAATAGGTGGATGAGGTATTTTTATAAACTTTTCAATGAAGGATCTGAAAGTACGATTGATTTTAGCAACCTTAATACCCTAAACAAAAATAGAGAATTTCATTTTATCATCGTGTTAGTAAATCTGAAGTTAGTGAAGCTTTAAAGAAAATAAAAATTGGAAAAGCAAGAGGACGGATAATATTCCAATAAGTGTGGAAATGTTTAGGAGATCAAGGAATTTCTTGGCTTACAAATTTTTTAATGTCATTTTAAAGACTAAAAGATGCCGATTAGTGGAGAAAGAGTTTGTTGGTTCCTATATTTAAGAATAAAAGGTGATGCACAAGAGTGTGCAAATTATAGAATTAAGTTAATACATTAAAATTATGGGAGAGAGTAATTTGAGCATAGGTTACGATGTGATATAGAAGTTTCTCACAATAAGTTTGGTTTAATGCTAGGTAGATCTACTATGGATGCTATACATTTGTTAAGGGGTTTGATGGAGAAGCATAGAGAAAGTAAGGAGGATCTACATATGATATTTATTGATTTAGAGAAAGCTTATGATAAAGTTTCAAGAGATGTTCATTAGAGAGTTCTAGAAAAGAAAGGAGTTAATATTGGCTATATTCAAGTCATTAAGGATATGCATACTAGAGCTGTTACTTGTGTCCAAACTCAAGGAGGATTGACAAAATATTTTCCTATTTCAGTTGGATTACATCAAGGATCAACTTTAGCCCTTATCTTTTTACTTTAGTTATGGATGTTCTTACTAGGCATTTATAAGAAGATGTTCCTTAGTGTATGCTTTTTATGACATTCTTCTTGTTGATAAGACTAGAGAGTCCATGAAACTGGAGAGTCTAAAGGTTTTCATTTAAGTAGATCAAAAGCGAATATATGGAGTGTAATTGTAGAAGTTCTAGTGATGGTGTTGTGACATTAGGTGAACAAGTCATTAATAAGAGTGAGCATTTGATATTTAGGCTCTATTGTTCAAAATGATGGTGAAATAGATGGAGATGTTATTAGTAGAATTCAAGTTGGATGGTTGAAGTAGAAATGCATGCCTATTATGTGATAGAAAAGTTTCACTTAAACTTAAGGGAAAATTTTATAAGATGGTGGAAAGACCTGCAATGACTTATGGTGCAGAATGATGTCCAATAAAAGAGAAGCATAAGTCTAAGTCAAGTGTTATAGAGATGAGGATGCTTAGGTGGATGAGTGGCTTTGCTCTTAGAGATATAATGCAAAATGAGTATATTCGGGAAAAAGATGGAGTAAGTGGTAGATAAGATTAGGAGATTACTTAGATGGTTTGACAACATAAAGCGTGTCCGATGACCATTAGGAGAGATGCATTAGATTTGCCTTATGTTAAGAAAGGTAGGAAAAAAAGACTTGGTTAAGATGTATAAAAAATGATCTTAGTATACTTGATTTAAATGAGAATTTGACACATAATAGGACACAATGGAGACAAAGGATTCATGAAGCCGACCCCACCTAGTGGGATTAAGGCTTGTTGTTGTTGTTGTTGTTGTTGTTGTTGTTGTTGTTGTTGTAGTTTAAGTTTTTATTTATTTTATTTTATTTTAGTTTTTATTTATTATTATATTTTCATTTTAGGTTTAGGTTTAGGTTTAGGTTTTAGTTTAGGTTTTTATTTATTTATATTTAATTTAAGTTTATTTTTATTTAGGTTTAAGTTTTTTATTAATTTTATTTATAGTTTTTTTTTTAGTTTAGGTTTATGGTTTATGGTTTTGGGTTTAGGGTTTTGGGTTTAGGGTTGGGGTTTAGAGTTTAGGTTTTAGAGTTTTGTGTTTAAGGTTTAGGGTTTATGGTTTAAGTTTTAGGTTTAGGATTCAAGTTTTAGTTTAGGGTTTAGGATTTTCGATTTTTTTTTAATAGAGAACAAATTCAGATTCAACATTTCTTCTTGTCGATTTTATCAACCAAGTAACACAATAAGTGTTCTAAAACACAAGTAACAACATAGATAAAAAATGAGCATGCGAAGAGAAAATAAATAACCCTAGATAACTTAAACCATCTCTATTGTAAAGATAGTTCCATAAGCAGCAGACCATTCTTCGTTTCTTCTCAGAACCACCTCGGTAGTGGGATCCACCATCATATCCCCGATCTCTCCTCTCGCCACCACATGACCTCTCCTCCGCTCCTCCCACCTCCATAACCACCACTATGACCACCACCTCCATATCCACCAGCACCTCTAGATCTCCCACCACCACTACGATAATCACCTCTACCTTCACCTCCATCGCCAGATCTAGACTGAGCCTGGTTGACAATGATGTTCTTGTCGTCAAGGTTTTGCCCATTCTTAAGGTTTAGGTTTATTTTTTAATTTATTTAGTTACTTTAGGTTTAGGTTTACAGTTAGGGTTAGGGTTTATACTTTTCTTGGGACACCATGGATACATTAGAATAATATAGTTCCATCCTATCTACATCAATGTATGAAGTTCATGAAAGGTGGGATCATCTACTATGTCAAAGGAGATCTCAAGCCATTTACAGTTCACGATGTCAGCATATATGAGGATGCAGCTTACTATCTCCCTCAAAATCAACATGTCTATTCTTGCGAACTTGGCCAAAGTTTAAAAATAAATGAAAAACAAAAAGAAAAAGAAAAAGAAAAAGAAAGAAAACAAGAAAAAGAAAAGAAAAGAGAAAATGAAAAAATTAAAAGGGAGAGAAAATAGACTTGGAGGAGGAAGTGGAGCCTGATATTTGATTCCAGTTCTTACTCAATTCAAACATATGGGTAGACTACCGACATCGCATAGGAAGAGGCCAATTTAGAGGTAGTCCCAAGGGTGGAAAACCTCCTTATTGGCCACTTAATAGAAGATATGTCCCAGCTACTAAGAGTACACCTGCTATCTATATTGACTTAGAATACCATTCATAGGATGAGTATGATTAGCACACCAGCCAACTCTTCTCAGCAATAAATTCTCTTGGAGGTGACACTTGAGCCAGATATCGATGAAGACTGGGCTCCAAAGTAAAGCATAAGTGTATCCAAGTCTATATGTGAAATAATTAGGCATTGGTTGGGAACCTTATCTCTAACCCCACTTTCCTCTCAAAAAGCTGAGGGTTTGGTAGTTAATAAAGCCCGTAAGTCATCCACTAGTGTGAAGACTCAAAGGTTCTTTCTGGGAGCATCATCCTTAAGTCAAGAAGTTGATGTAAAACTTGAGAATGATTCATATAAAGCTTTAATAGAATTACCTTTTGATTGGTACTTTCCCTGTGTTCATAATTTAGCAAAGAAAGGGTTAATCCCACATACTTGGTCAAAGCACAGGTCAAACTACTTTGAAGGAATATGGAAGAACAAATGCAAAAGCTCTTAATGAAGACCGGGACTAGGATTCAGTAAAATGGGTCCAGTCAATGTTGATGATTATTTTACTGTCATCACCAATCATTTAAAATCTGGTGGGTTATTTTCAAATCATATTAACTCATATGAGGAGCTGTGCTTAGAAACTTCAAATGATCCAAATGATTTTGAAGTCAAAGATGCACTGCCAGAGTTTGAATAAGATATCAACACAACCATCGATGAGGTCAAGAAAATTAAAATAGGAACTGAAGAAGATCCACACCTGACATACATCAATTCTTTATTGAATGAATTGAAATCGATGACTTAATTAGGCTATTGACTAAGTTTAAGGACTATTTTGCATGGAGTTATGAAGAGATGCTTGGATGGCCTCTGAACATAGTGGTCCATAAACTAGTAATAGTGCCTACTGCTAACCCTACCAAGCAAGCTCTTAGATGCATGCAATTAGACATAGAATAACAGGTCTTTTTTGAAGTCAAGAAATTGATCGATGCTGGCTTTATCTATGAAGAAAAATACCCTACCTGGTTAGCTAGCGTCATCTCAGTTAAGAAAATGATTGGCCAAATTCATATATACATCAATTTTAGGGATTTAAATAAGGCATGTACAAAAGATGAATTTTCACTACCAATCTTGGAGTTGATGGTGGACATTTCCTCATCTCATGCAGTCTTCTCTTTCATGGACGGCTCATATAGATATAACCAAAAAAATGAAAGAAACACTGCTTTTAGAACCACAATCAAAATATATTACTATCAGGTCATGCCTTTCAGCCTTAAAAATGCTAGTGCTACATACCAGCAGGCTATAACTCGAATCTTTGATGAACTCATTCATCATCAAGTCAAGTGCTATGTCGATGATCTCGTGGTCAAAAGTAAAGAAAAGGAAGACCATTTCTTTAACTGAGAGTAGTTTTTGAACAGTTAAGATTATTTTACCTAAAATGAAATTAACCCATTGAAGTGTGCATTCGAAGTAGCTTCAGGGAAATTCCTTAGGTTTGTTGTCTGACACCATGGAATCCAAATCGGTCCGGAGAAGATCAAAGAAATATTAGAAATGCCACCCACTAAAAGTTTAGCTCATCTTAAATCATTCCAAGGGTGGTTGACATATCTAAGATGCTTTATATCCAACCTATTGGAAAGATATCAGCCACTCTCAGCACTTATTAAAAAGGACACCAAGTTCAAGTGGGATGACAAGTTTGAGCATGTCGTTAAAAACATCTAGCATTAATTGATGATGCTGTTAGTTCTAGCAACCCCTATCTCGAGCAAGCTGCTCATACTTTACACTACTATGTTAGATGACTCTCTTTGTGCTTTATTGGCCCAAGCCAATGATGAAGGGAAGGAAAATGCACTATACTACTTCATCCATCACATAATCCCTGGTGGGGCTCATTATCCACCCACTAGGAAGCATTTCCTAGCTTTAATCTTTGCATCCCAAATGCTACACTACATGATTTCTCATAAGGCAAACTTGATCTCTAGATCAACTAATTATAATATCTCGATCTGCTATCTTGATGGTTGGCACAACATTTCTTAGCGACACACCACTTCCTGCGAATCTCCTTAGTGATGATCTCGATGAACAAATCATGAACTTAGGGGATACTAGAATTCACCGCTCAGAGATGTACTTTGATGGTGCAGCTTTCTCTCAAAGAGGAGAAGAACCACAATCTACTATTTTAAGAAAGGTAGGGGTAGGAATAGTTCTCTTAACTCTAGACCTGGATGTGATTATATTCTCATATCATCTGTCCAATCCTTGCACCAACAACGAAGCCAAATATGAGTCTCTGATTGTCAGTCTGAACTCAGTTGTTACTCTAAACATCTAGAACATCAATAGCTTCGAGGATTCTTAGCTAGTTATCAACCAAGTCTCTGGGTCTTATAAGGTTATAAAGCCCAAGCTCCATCAGTACCATAAGTACAACATGGATTTATTGGCCCAAATCCTAGAGGTTACCATTTATAAGATTCCTCAAAGAGAGAATGCTGCAGTATATAGTTTAGCCAAGCTTGCCATGGAGTTGGCATGTTCGGAGGATGAGTTCATAATAATAAAGATCTAAAATAGACAAGTCTTATCCCTTATTGATATTGAACTCATAAAAAATACACTCTTGAAGGGGAGGTTGCCAATGCCAAGAAGGATGAGGAGTTAGATTAGAGGCAACCATTCATGGATTACCTAAATAAAGGAAAACTACCTTAAGAGAAGTCCCAAGCCCATTAGATGAAGCAAAAATCAATTTCCTATGCTCTCGTGGATGGTTTCTTATGTCAATGGTCTTTTGATCATATGTGATTATGTTGTTTATACAAGCATGAAGTCTGTAAGATCATGACTAAGGTACACTTAGGATTATGTGGAGCCAACCAATCTGGTCCAAAGATGAAAGCCAAGATCTAGAGATTAAGATACTACTAGCCGTCGATGATCAAAGATTGCATGAATACGGCTAGGAGATGCCACCAATGTCAAATATATGGTGTGGTCCTACACCAACCACCCAACATTATACATCCTACATTAGCCTCATGGCCATTCGAGTGTTGGGGTATCAACATAGTGGGTTTTATTGATCCTCCTTCTTCCAAGGGTCATTAGTTCATCTTAGCTGCTACTGACTACTTTTCTAAATGGGAGAAGGTGATTCCACTCAGAGAGGTCACAACTCAGCATGTGCTCCAGTTTTTTTGGGACCATATCATATGTAGGTTTAGAATATCTCGATGTATTATATCTGATAATGGTATTGCATTCAAGAACACCAAGATCAACCACTTTGCCCAGAGACACAATATAGATTAGAGATATTCTACCATCAAATACCCGAGGGAAAATGACTTAGAAGAAGCCTTCAACAAAACTCTCACCCAAATACTGAAGAAGACACTCGACAACTATAACCGACAATGGCATGAGCATTTAGTTCAAGCCTTGTGGGCCTACCACACTACATATAGAACTCCAACTTAGTCTACTCCTTTCTCTTTAGTGTATGGTTTTGAAGCTGTTCTACCATTAGAAGTCCAACTCCACCACTAAGGATAGATGTGGGTAGCAATATCATACCAAAATCGAAGGCTAATTTATGGTTAGAAGAGCTCGATGGTTTGGAAGAGAGATGCCTACGGGCATGCCAAAACCTTGAGTTGTACAAAGCTAAAATGATTCAAGCTCACAACAAGTTGATCGATTCTAGAGCTTTTTATGTAGGGGAGCATATTTTAGTTCTAAGGATACTGATTGTTGCCCATAGTATGATGGGAGGCAAGTTTGAACCCACTTGGGAAGGCTCTTTTGCCATAGAGAAGGCCTACCAAGGAGGATCTTATCAGCTTATTAATCAAAAGAGACAGAGACCACAACTTCCAGTCAATGGGCTCTACTTAAAGATATATTATAAATTATGTTTGAAAGTAATTATCATCAATGAAAGTTCCATTTCAAATTCAATCTCTTCGTCGTTGCAAGTATTCTTGTTTGTGAATCCACCATGATGTGTTTAGGGTAGGTGTAAGGAACCCGAACGATATCTTATCCTTCATTGACATAATGTAAACACAAACTACACACAAACATATAAAATAAACATGTATATTTTGTCTAGGGCTACTCTGAGTTGAGATAACTCCCCTAATGACACTCACTCGGTTTGCTCTAGGTTGGGGCGGCTACCACTAGTGTGTCACCCCAGTGTTCTTCTTACTTTGGAGGATGTAAGTCTACTATTCTTTCCTTCCTTACTATGCCACTACACATCGATGAGTGCTTTGTTAGTTTGGGAGGCTTTATTACATTACTGGTAATATACTTCATGTTGGCTTCATTTAAGTGGATGTGAGTGTGCTATGCTTTCTTCTTGGATTGCCTTGTTACCGGGTCAGTATATTTGAGGTTTAGGATAAGTCCCCTAGTGGCTCCATCCCTCCTTACTGCTTTAATTATGGGTCCAGTCTTTCATCGGGGCTCTTCGCTTAGTAGTCGCTCTAGGTCAGATAGCATCTGTCCTGCCGATGACATTCTATCCCAATGATCTATTTCACTTGGAAAGTTGTAAGCATACATGCTTTTTTTCTAGATTGATTATTTCACACTGAAGGGCAGCTTAGGTTGTTTGGTTCTCACTATGATAACGGGTACACCACTCATGCTGATGGATACACCTTACGTTGGTTAGTTCTCGCACCTTAGGATACACCACTCATGGAAAATGTAAGTTTGCTACGCTTTCTCCTTGAGTTGGCCACCGTACACATATAAGCTTTCTTTTATAGGGCTCAGGATAATGCCCCTAGCAGCACCTCCCCTATGGGCAGTATATTTGGATCACATCATTTGCGACCACATTTAGACACTACTCGGGTTACTATCATATTAGATAGTTCTCCTTTCCTAGTAACGACTACTGTGGTTGGAGAATCTATCTTGTAGATGTTCAGATTCTCCCTTGGTCTATTAAATTTGATATAAGTCAAGGTCGATGTAGCCCCTTCTCAGTATTATCCCTCGCATACCAATAGGGTCCATGCAAACATATAAATAAAATATAAATTCAGTTATGGATTCGGAGGACACCCCTAGCTGTACCTTCTCCCAAGCAAGCATCGTATCTTTAAGGTAGTGTCAGCAAAGCTCCCTATAGGAATCACCTCACTACTCTTGAGTTGATATAAGTCCTCAACTATATTCACTCTATAGTCACCCGTAAGTTGGGTTTAATTTGTTGTGGTACCAACAGGTCACCCCAGCAGTTGTTCCTTGCTTTAGAAGATGTAAGTCTACAATGCCTTCTTCCTAGCATAACCGTTGCACATTGAATGGCAACCCCTAAAGTTGGCTAGTTCTACCCCATGACCAGTAGATTATCCCTTTGGATTTGTAAATTTGAGATTAACTTCTCATCCACCTATGCTTTAAATCTATCAAATTTGAGCTCACATCTCATGAATATTTTGTCAATTCAAAATCAAACTAATAAATCAAATATTTAAGATAAAATTAATTAGTTAACATATTATCTCGACTAACAGATTGAGTTTCCTCAAAATTGTTCCTCACTTTATTGTTCTGCTACACCTTCTTCCTAGCATTTGCACAAGGAAACCCCTTAGGTTGGCTAGCTCTTCTCCACAGCTGGTATACTATCCCTTTTAATTTGTAAACCTGAGGTAAGTCAAGTCTGATATAGCCCCTTCTCATTGGGTCCATCGCACACTGACAAGGTCCATACATTAACTCAGATTAAATTAAACCTAATCTGATTTTATCTAGTGGAGTTAAATCTCACCCTTCTCCCTAATGGAGCCCCAAATCATATATAAACAAGTCAAGCAAACAAATCAAATTCAAAACCAACCTCTTTAGTGGAGCCAAATTAAACCAACTCCCCCAGTAGAGTCTAAATCAAAGAAATCCAACCAAGCTCATATCCCCAGTAGATACATCCCAAAATAAATCTATGAAATCAAACTCAAATCCTAATCCCCAATGGATAGCCCGAACTTGCTTGCCTAGTGGAAGGTTCATATACTTGATCCCCAATAGACTCAAGCCCATATCTCTAGTAAATATGCCTCCATATCTATTAAAACAAAAAAAATTAAAGTCGATTTGATTTTAATCCCTTGTGGATTAAAGATTCTTATCCCTAGTGGATCTTCTTTCCATAAATCATATAATCGAATCAAATTCAAACCTTATCCCCAGCATATTTTCTTCTTCTATGCCCTCAACATAGACCCCTCACATTTCATGTCTAATGCATGTGTGATCCCCTAGCGGATCTCCCTCCATTTCTTTGACATGGAATTATTATCAAATCTTATTTCTTCTCTTATGCACACCTTTAATAGTTCAACCAAAAGCCTTACAATGTATTCATTCAAATTACATCATCTTGATATTGCAATCAACATTTTATGATTTATGATGTTGTAAGCTCCAACTAACTATACAATATCAAGCTAAACATATTATAGTGTGAATTAACATAATATATTATATTATAATATATGATGTTATATTATAATTTGCTATAATATAATATATTGTATAACATTACACCTCATTAGAATCACTTAATAGGAACAAATAACAAAATTTTCTCAAAATATGAATAATGTTCATTTTGGATGTAAAATCATTATTTTTCTAGTAGAAATGGTAGAAAATAGCATAATTTTGATGTTGCGACTTGGTGTGTGATGATTTTGGCCAAATTATTCCATCATAAACTTCGAATTATTATTTTTGTGAGTTTTGACCCAATGTATTATAACAAAAGTAAAACATACTAAAATGTACAATAACATTTAGTAGCACACCACCACATTCATATATATGTGAAGTTATATTGTTAGGTACATTATATTTTAATATTCTTTCATATAATATATTATGTTACATTACACCTTAAAATGAATCACTTTAAGAAAAAAATTTATAAAATTTGGTTGAAAAATTAACATTTATTTTGAATGCAAAATTTCATTCTTTTGATTAAATGACACACCATAGCACACCCCCAATGATGTTCCCTAAACTTACCTTAGATTTGGCAAAATCCCATCACCTCGGCCTATAAATCTGTATTTTTATGAATTATACCAGAACAAACTCTACTACATCATACTGTAACTAACTAAAATATGCTAAACAACAAGTAGTAATACACAATAGTATGCTATAATGCATGATGCTACACTTTGTTATGGCATCCTATATTATAATACACTATAACATATTATATTATATTGCATAGCACATCACAAGGGATTGATTAAGATAAAAAATCATAAAATTAGTCTTAACAATAAAAAACTATATATTTTAGTCATATCACTTACATATTTTAAATTGAAACAATATATTATGATACCATGCTCTATCTATTATGAATTTGGCCAATTCCACCATTTTTAAAGTCTAAATTAACATTTTTATAAATAATGATAATGTAAGCTCGACTGCATGACTATAAAATACTAAAAGAATTTAAAGTTCATGGAACAATATATTATGATATATGATGCTATACTATGCTACAACATATAATTTTTATTTTGAACATAAAATCTTACTCTTTAGACTATAAGTGGCATAGCAGACCTTTGGTACTACAACCTAATTCCCACTTCAAATTTAATAAATTTCATCATATGATTTATTAAATCAATATTTTTATGATTTATATTAATATAAACTATAAGGCATAGTACCATAATATACTAAAACATTTCAAAACATCTTATAACAGCCAAAAACACATCACTACATGCTCAAATATTGTATTATAATATGATTTAGGGTTAGGGTTTAAGGTATTCAAATATCAAATAGTCAAGGGAAAGTCTCTTGAAAACATTTTTATTAGCTACCATAAATATGTTAGGATTAGGTCATTCTTTAGATCTACTCCTAATGACATCTTTATTCAAGGTTTAGGGTTTAGGGTTTAGGGTTAGGGTTAGTTTAGGGTTAGTTTAAGGTTTAGGGTTTTAGGGTTTAGGGTTTAGGGTTTAGGGTTTAGTGTTAAGGGTTTATGGTTTTTAGGGTTTAGAGTTTAGGGTTTAGGGTTTATGTTTTAGGTTTAGGGTTTAAGTTTTAGTTTAGGGTTTAGGGTTTAGGGTTTAAGGTTTTTTTTAGAGAACAAATTCATATTCAACATTTCTTCTTTTTAATTTCATTAACCAAGTAGCTCATTGAGTTCTACAAGACACAAGCGATGACATAGATAAAAATTGAGCACCCATAGAATAAATCAAAAACCTTAGATAGGTAGAAGCGTCTTTACTATAAAGAAACAATTCCATAAGTAGCAGTTCGGATCGGCCATTCTTCAGTTTCTCTAGTTCCCATCCAAACTACCCCTGCCTCTTGAGTAGTGGGATTCGCCATCATATGTCGGATCTCTTCCTCTACCTCCACCACAGCTGTAACCTCTATCGCTCCTCTCGACTTCATAACCACCATTACTCCGACCACCACACATCCATCTCCATATCCCTCACCACTGCGATAGCATCAGCCTCAACCTTCACCTCCATCAGGATCTAGGCGAGCCTAGTTGGCGTGATGTTCCTGCCATCAAGGTTTTGCCCATTCTTAGGGTTTAGGGTTAGTTTAGGGTTTATGGTTTAGGGTTAGTTTAGGGATTAGGGTTTAGGCTTTAGGGTTTGGGGTTTAGGGCTTAGGATTTTAGGGTTTAGAGTTTAGGGTTTAAGGTTTAGGGTTTAAGGTTTAGGGTTAAGGTTTTTAGGGTTTAGGGTTTATGGTTTAGGGATGTAGGTTTAGGGTTGTAGGTTTAGGGTTTAGGGTTAGTTTTAGGGTTTAGCATTTTTTTTAAATTAAGTAAAGCGGTAGGTTCAGATTTATTTAGTTTATTTAGTTTATTTTTAAATTATTTGAGTTTATTTTATTTTTTATTATTATTTAAGTTTATTTTTATTTTTATTTAGTTTAGTTTATTTAATTTAGGTTTATTTATTTTAGTTTATGTTTTTTATTTTAATTTTTTTAGGTATAGGTATATTTGTTTAGTTGAGTTTTATTTTTATTTTTATTTTTTTGTTTAGCTTTTATCTTTCATTGTTAGGTTTAGGTTTAGGTTTTTATTTTATTTTTTTAGGTTTAGGTTCTAGGTTGTTATTTTAGGTTTTATTTTTTAGTTTAGGTTTAGATTTATTTTTAGTTTATTTTATTTTATTTAGTTTAGGTTGAGGTTATGTTTAGTTTATTTTAGGTTTATGTTTTGATTTTATTTATTTAAGTTTAGTTTATTTTAGTTTAGATGTAGGTTTATTTCATTTTTTTATTTTATTTTTAATTTAGGTTTAGGTTTTTTTTAGTTTAGGGTTTAGGTTTTTTTTAGGTTTTATTTTTAAGTTTATTTTTTAGGTTTAGATTTTTATTTAGCATTTTATTTATTTTAATATATTTATATTTTACTTTTTATTTTATTTTATTTTTTATTTTATTTAATTTAGGGTTTAGGGTTTAAGGTTAGGGTTTAGGATTTATGGTTTATGGTTTAGTGTTTAGGCTTTATCATTTAAGGTTTTGAGGGTTTAGGGTTAGCATAGGGTATAGGGTTAGTTTAGGGTTTAGGGTTTAGGGTTTAGACTTTAAGGCTTAGGGTTTTTAGGGTTTAGGCTTAGATTAGGGTTTAAGGTTTAAGATTTAGGATTTAGGGTTAGTGTTTAGGGTTTATTTAGGGTTTAAGGTTTAGGGTTTTTGGATTAGAGTTTAGGAGTTTAATCTTTAGTTTTTAGGCTTTAGGGTTTAGGGTTTTGAGGGTTTAGGGTTTATGGTTTAAGGTTTAGGGTTTAGGGTTTAGGGTTTAGGGTTTAGTGTTTAGGGTTTAGGGTTTAGGGTTTAGGGTTTAGGGTTTAAGGTTCAGGGTTGTAGGGTTGTAGGGTTTAGGGTTTAGGGTTTTGGTTTTTTAGGGTTTAGGATTTAGGGTTTAGGGTTTAGGTTTAGGGTTTAAGGTTTAGGTTTTAGGGTTTAAGGTTTAAGGTTTAAGGTTTTTTAAGGTTTAGGGTTTAGGGTTTAGGGTTTATTTTAGGTTTAGAGTTTTTTTTAGAAAAATTAAATAAACTGGTAGGTTTAAGTTTATTTAGTTTATTTAGTTTATTTTTTTATATATTTTAGCTTATTTGATTTTTTTTTTTGTTTAGGTATATTTTTATTTTTATTTAGTTTAGTTTATTTATTTTAGGTTTATTTATTTTAGTTTAGGTTATTCATTTTAGTTTATTTTTTAGGTTTAGGTTTAGGTTTATGTTTATTTTTTAGCTTAGTGTTATTTTTCTTTTTCTTTTTTTTAGGTTTAGGTTTTCTTTTTTAGGTTAAGGTTTAGGTTTTTATTTTACTTTTTTTGGTTTAGCTTTTAGGTTTTTATTTTAGGTTTATTTTTAGGTTTTATTTTTTAGTTTAGGTTTATTTTTAGTTTATTTTATTTTATTTAGTTTAGGGTTTATGTTTAGTTATAGGTTTTATTTATCATAGTTTAGTTTATTTTAGTTTAGGTTTAGGTTTATTTTATTTTGTTTGTTTTATGTTTAGGTTTTTTTTTTAGTTTAGGGCTTAGGTTTTATTTTTTATTTATTTTTAGGTTTATTTTTTAGGTTTATTTTTTATTTAGTTTTTAGTTAAGGTTTATTTAAATTTTATTTTATTTAGGTTTTTTATTTTTTAGTTTAGTTTAGGTTTTTATTTATTTATTTTTAGTTTAGTTTATCTTTTTTATTTTATTTTCTTTTTAAGTTTAATTTTTTATTTTATTTTATTTTATTTATTTTATTTTCGTTTAGGTTTTTTTATTTATTTTATTTTTAAGTTTTATTTAGTTTAGGTTTAGGTCTTAGCTTTTTAGGGTTTAGGGTTAGTTTAGGGTTTAAGGTTTAAGGTTTAGGGTTTAAGGTTTGGGGTTTAGAGTTTAGGGTTTTTAAGGAAAGCCACAAATGGGAGAATTTTATTGCCACAAAGAATGGAGTACAAGGTCCTTAAGATCGGATAATTCTCATTACATTTAGCTTGGAGAGAAAAATCCCCTATCTAATACAGCAAATGCAAGGAAACTAAATAAAAGAAAAAAAGACTAATAAATAAATAAGAAATAGCACAGGAAACAGGACGGTCAGCCAAAGCCCACTACTAAAGTCAAGTCTTTTGAGAGTTGGACAATCCACATCGAGGATCCAAAACCTACAGAGAACATGTAAAAGAATCCTATAAGCAACTAGAAATTGTAATTAGCACTGCTAGAGAAAATCAAGCTTTAGCATAATTAGGCTAGCTCAGTCACTGCATCTTCATAGGCAACCACAAATGTGAGCATCGGACTTCAAAAGGGTTCTGTCACATATCTTTGCTACCTGAAAAGATAGGAAATCATCCGAACCATTATAGCCCACTTACCTCGGTGAAGGCAATCCTCCAAAAAGTGAAAGTCAACAATTCTTTAGTATATGCATCCCAAGAAACAGAAAAAGTTGGCCCACAAAACACCCAGCCAACTAAACTACTCTCTCGATTGGTGGAGGTTCTATTAATTCTTTTAATCTACCCATTCTACTCCTAAAGTTAACTCCTTTTGGCTTAATGGTGGAATGATACTAAACTTAGCAAATTTATTCCTATCTCTCTTTTGGATAAATTTTTTGATATTCTTATCCTTTCCAACAAGCCTGATCAAATTCTTTTTAAGCTACCTTATAATGCTGATTTTATTCTTAAAGAGGCTTGGAATTATATTAGAGATGCTCATATTTTTTTTCTAATGTATTTATTAAACTTTGGAATAATATCATCCCAATCTCTTATTTTATCTTTACTTGGAGAATTATGAAAAACTTCATTTATGTTGATTCCTTACTTTGGGATAAAGGTTTTCATTTTCCTTCCAAATGTTATTGTTGTTTTCATATTGGAAATGTAAATCATGTTTTTGTCGATGGTGTTATTGCCTCTAAATTATAGTTTTGGTATGATGATCTTTTAATACTAACCATTTCCATGGTTTTCTTTTATTATATTAACTTCTTGAAGCTATTTCCAAAAAATTATGAAAGGTCATATCAATGATCTAATTGCCATTACCCTTATTTGGTTCATATGGATGGATAGAAATGATGCTAAATATTATGGTATTTCTATGAATCATAAAAGGATTATTGCTAGAACCAAAGAAAAAATTCATGCTTTATTTAATGATAATTTAATTAATAACACTCATTTTAGAGGTTACAAATTTGTGGCCAAAAAATTGGGTCTTTTCTTGCCTGTGATCACCTTCTGTAAAGTAGATAGGATTATATACTAGATAAAACCTCATAATAATATTATTAAAATTAATATAAATGGATCTGTGTCTCTGAATACATTTGGTTGTGGTGGTATTTTTAGGGATTTTAAAGGTAATGTCATTTGTGCTTTTACTTATCTTCTTAAAGCTTATTATGTTATCTATCTTAATGGTTACAAACAAAGTGACATTTGTTTGCAAAAGGTTTCTTCAATATTTGGATTGAAGTTGATGCTCTATTACTCATTGACTTGACTTAGATGGGGAATGCAAATTTATTCTACCTTCTTAATCATACTAGACCACTCTCTATGCTTTAAAATTTATCATATTTGGCATGAAGGAAATGCTGTATTATTAATCTAATCTAGTTGCTAAATTAAATGATCTCACTCTTTATGATCATCTTAATTTACCTAGACAATTGAGAGGCTTGGTTAATCTAGAGAACACTAGATTACCCTATTTCAGAAATTAATTTTACTTTGTGTTTTTTAGGTTCTCTATGATTTTCTCTGTGTGCATTTTCATTTTGTCGCATTTTTCTAGCTATTTCATTCTCTTGTCTGGTTTGTGCTGTAATACTTGGGAGATTTCTTTGAGGTGGTGGATGGTTGTTCATCCTTTTTTGTTGGAGAGGTGTTCTCTTTGGCTGACTATTTTATTTAGGGATCTAAATGTCAATAGTTTCTTCATGTGCTATCTTGATCTTGTGGTGCCCTCCTTTTGGGTTATGCCTAAACTTGCTTTGGGCTTTTCCCCTTCCTTAATTGGTCCTAGTTTTGACTCTGGTTTTGGCTGGCTATTTTTTTACTTTGGGAGGTTTTTCTACTACTATTTTTGGGCCTGGTGGGTTCTGTTGTTTTCTACTACGCTCTACATGTATGTCTTCGGTGGCTATTATTTGATGGATGTTGTCGATCTTTTACTGAGTTTTTCCTTTAGTGGTTTTGTGTGATGGTCTGGTCTATTTTCCTTGCCACTGGTTATTTTTTGGTGGTTGGGTGGTTCTCCCTGGCTAAGGCTTTTTTTCTGATTGGGTGATTACCATTTATTTCTTAATTATTTTGGGTGGCTTCCTATTGGTTGTCACAATGTGTATCTTTCTTTGTGTTGGGATTGCCTCCCTTTTGGACTAGTTGTCACCTTATCGAGTTCATCTCACGCTTTTTAATTAGATGGATGGTCTTGGTCAGGTTTGGTTGTATTTGGGTAGTTTGGTTGGCATTTCTTTTTGTTTTATTACTGATATATTGTTAGTTGGTAGGGTTGACCTTTTGGTGGCTTTTCTTTATTTTGGTTTTGGCCTTATGGTGTCTGGGTGATGCTATTTTCTTGTGGTTGTTTTATTTTGATGGAGGTATCATTTACATTTTATTTCGCCTCTACTCTAGGTTAGCTTTCTATTAGTTGGCTTGATCCGTTTGAATTGCTTGTTTCTTAGTGGTAGTTGTTGGTTACTATTTTGGTTTTAGGCTATTGCATATGGTTATCTGGTGACTCTAGTGGGTTTGGTTCCTATCCATGGTGGCTTTATTTCTGGGTGATATCTTGGTAGCTCTTTCATTTTGCTCTTTTATTGATTCCTTCGCTTAGTGGCCTTTAGTCAATTAGGTGTATTGTGGGCCAGCTTTTTCTATTGCTTGGGCTGCAGGTATTAGAGAATTGTTGACTTTCACCCTTTGGTGGATTGCCTTCAAGGTAAGTGATGGGTGGGATGATTTCCTACTATCTTTGGTAACGATATATGATTGTAACCCTTCTTTTGAAGTCTGGATGCTCACCTTTGTGGTTGCCCCTAAAGATGCGGTGAGCTGAGCCTTATTACAAATTTTCTCTTATATTGTTCTTTATTGCTAAAGCTTGATTTTCTCTTAATTATAATTTCTAGTTTCTTGTAGGATTCTTTTATAGGTTCTTTGCAGGTTTCAGATCCTAGATGTGGATTTTGCAACTCTCAAAAGACTTCTGACTCTAGTAGTGGGCTTTGGCTGATTGTCCAGTTTCCTGTAGTTAAGACAATATCCCATCTTAAGGAACAACTCCTTTCTTTGTGACAATAAAATTCTCCCCTCCGTGGGTTTTCTTAAAAACCCCAAACCCTAAACCCTAAACCTTAAACCCTAAACCCTAAACTAACCCCAAACCCTAAAAAGTTAAGACCTAAACAAAAACTAAATAAAACCTAAAAATAAAATAAATAAAAAAACCTAAACCAAAGTAAAATAAAATAAAAACCTAAACTAAAACCTAAACCTAAACCTACAAAGAAAATAAAATAAAAAATAAAAACTAAACTAAAATAAAATAAATAAAAACTTAAACTAAACTAAAAAAAATAAAAAGCCTAAATAAAATAAAAATTAAACCTAAAATAAACCTAAGAAAATTACAAAATAAAACTTGAACCCTAACTAAAAAAAAAGAAAACCTAAACCTAAACTAAAATAAACTAAGCTAAAATATAAACCTAAAATAAACTATACTAAACCTAAACCTAAGCTAAATAAAATAAAATAAACTAAAAATTAACCTAAACCTAAACTAAAATAATAAAGCTTAAAAATAAACCTAAAATAAAACCTAAAACCTAAACCTAAAATATAAAAAAATCTAAATCTAAACCTAAAAATAAAAAAAATAAAAATAAAATAAAAACTAAACTAAAATAAACCTAAACTTAAACCTAAGCCTAAAAAATAAAATAACATAAAATACCTAAACTAAAATAAATAAACTAAACTAAATAAAAATTAAATTAAACCTAAATGAAAATAAAAAATAAAATAAACTAAAATAAATAAACAAATATAAATAAAAAATAAATTAAATAAATTAAATAAACCTAAACCTACTAGTTTACTTAATTTAAAAAATAAAAAATAATTAAAAATTTTAATAAAACCCTAACCCAAAACCCAAAACCGTAAACTCCAAAACCTATAACCTAAACCTAAACCCTAAACCCCAAACCCTACCCAACCAAACCCTAAACCCTAAAAACCCAAAAAAACCTAAAAACCTAAAAACCTAAACCTAAACTAAATAAAATATAAAAATAAAATAAATAAAAAAACTAAACCTAAATAAAATAAAAAATAAAACAAAATAAAAACTTCAACTATAACCTAAACATTAACCTAAATCTAAAAATAAAATAAAATAAAATAAAAACTAAACTGAAATAAAGTAAATAAAAACCTAAACTAAACTAAAAATAAAAAACCTAAATAAAATAAAAACAAAACCTAAAATAAAAATAAAATAAACCTAAAATAAAATAAAATAAAAACTTAAACCTAAATAATAAAACTAAAAAATAAATAAAAATAAAACCGAAACCCTCAACTAAAAAAAAACCTAAACCTAAAATAAAATAAAATAAACCTAAACCTAAACTAAAATAAACTAAAATAAAATAAATAAACATAAACCTAAACCAAAAAATAAACTAAACATAAACCTCTGACTAAATAAAATAAAATAAACTAAAATAAACCTAAACCTAAACTAAAAAATAAACCTAAAATAATCCTAAAGTAAAAACCTAAAACCTAAAACTAAAAAATAAAATAAATACCTAAACTTAAACCTAAAAAAAAGTTTAAACCAAAACTTAAAAAATAAAATAAAAATAAACTAAGTTAAAATTTTAACATAAACCTAACCTAAACCTTAAAAATAAAATAAAATAAATAACCTAAAATAAAATAAAAAAACTTAAAATAAATAAAATAAACTAAATAAAAATAAGAAGTAAACCAAAATAAAATAAAAAATAAAATAAACTAAAATAAATAAAATAAACTAAATAAGCCTAAACCAAAACCTACTATTTTTTAAAAGACCCTAAAACTCTAACCCTAACTAAACCTCAAAGCCTAAACCCTAAACCTAAATAAACCAAAACCATAAACCCAAACCCAAACTAAAACCATAAACCACAAACCAAACTAAACCCTCAATGATCTAAATCATAAAGAAACTAAACCTAAACCCTAACCCTAAACCCTAAACCCTAAAACCCTAAACCTAAACCCAAAACCAAAACCTACTTTTATATAAAAATATAAAAAAATAAAAATAAAATAAAAGAACCTAATCCTAAATCTTAAACCTTAAACTAAACCTAAACCCAAAACCTAAGCCCTGAATCCTAAACTACAACCTAAAACCCTAAACCCTACCCTAAAAATAATAAAAAAACCTAAAACTTGAACCTAAACTAAATAAAACCTAAAAATAAAATAAATAAAAAAACCTAAACCCAAATAAAATAAGAAAAAATAAAATAAAATAAAAACATAAACTAAAACCTTAACCAAAACTTAAAAATAAAATAAAATAAATAATAAAATTTAAAGTAAAATAAAATAAATAAAAACCTAAACTAAATTAAAAACTAAAATAAACTTAAAAATAAAATACCTTAATAAAATAAAAATTAAATGTAAAATAAAAATAAAATAAACCTAAAATAAAATAAAATAAAACTAAAATAAAAACCTAAACCTAAAAAATAAACTTAAAAATAAAACCTAAAAAAAAAAAACAAAACTAAACTCTAAACCAAAAAAAAAAAAAAAAATGTAAACCAAAGATAAACAAAATAATATAAACCTAAACCTAAACTAAAATAGACTAAACTTAAATAAATAAAACCTATACCTAAACCTAAAATAAACTAAACCTAAGCCCTAAACTTTATAAAATAAAATAAATTAAATGTAAACCTAAACTAAAAAAGAAAACTTAAAATAAAAACCCAAAACCTAAACCTAAAAAATTAAAATAAAACCTAACCTAAACTTAAAACAAAAAAAAATAAAACCTAAACATAAAAAATAAAATAAAAGTAAAAGTAAGCTAAAAAATAAGCATAAACTTAAACCTATAACTAAAATAAATAAAAAACCTAAAATAAATAAACTAAATTAAATAAAAATAAAAGATAAACTAAAATAAATAAAAAAATAAACTAAATTAAATAAAAAATACACTAAATAAACATAAACCTACAAGTTTAATTAATTTAAAATAAAAAAAATTAAAATAAAAATAAAAAAACCCTAAACCCTAAACCTTAAAATTAACCATAAACCCTAAAACCCTAAACCCTAAACCCTAAACCCAAAATCCTAAAACTTATAACTCTAAACCACAAACCCTAAACCGGAAACCCTAAACCCTAAACCATAAACACAAACCCTAAACCCTAAAAACTTGAAAAACTAAACCTAAACTAAATAAAACCTAAGAATAAAATAAATTAAAAAACCTAAACCTAAATAAAATAAAGAAAATAAAAAAATAATAAAAACTTGAACTATAACCTAAACCTAAACCTAAAAATAAAATAAAATAAAAAACTAAAACTAAAACAAAAAATATATATATAAAAACCTAAACTTAAAAAAATAAAATAAACTGAAAAATAAAAAACTAAATAAAAACCTAAACCTAAATAATAAACCTAGAAATAAAACATAAAAATAAATAAAAAATAAAACCTAAACCCTAAACTAAAAAAAACTAAACCTAAAATAAACAAAATAAAATAAACCTAAACCTAAACTAAAAAAATTGAAACTAAAATAAATAAAACTTAAACCTAAACCTAAAATAAACTAAACCTATACCATAAACTAAATAAAATAAAATAAACTAAAAATTATCCTAAACTAAAAATAAAATCTAAAAATAAACCTAAAATAAAAACCTAAAACCTAAACTTAAAAAAATAAAATAAAAACCTAAACCTAAATCTAAAAATAAAACCTAAGCATAAAAATAAAATAAAATAAAAGCTAAAAAATAAACATAAACCTAAACCTAAACTAAAATAACTAAAATAAATAAACCAAAATAAATAAACTAAACTAAATAAAATAAAATAAATAAATAAAAAATAAAAAAATAAAATAAACTAAAGAAATAAAAATAAATTGGATAAAATAAATATGCCTAAACCTAAACCAAAACCCAAAAAAACCCTAAACTAAACTATAAACCCTAAACCCTAAATCCTAAAGCCTAAACACTAAAACCCCTACTAACTTACACGACCCAACCTAAACCCAATATGAATAAAAAAATAAAAATATGACCTAACCTAAACCTAACTAACCCTAAACCCACCCAAACCCAAACCCCTAAACCCTAAACTTAACCCACTAATAAACTAAATACAACCTAAAGGACTAAACCCTAAACTCACCTAAAACCTAAAACCTAAAAAAACCTAAACCTAAAATAAATAAAATAAAAAATAAGATAAATAAAAAATATTAGCCCAAATTAAAATAAAAAAAATAAAAAAAATAAAAACTTAAACTAAAACATAAATCTAAACCTAAAAATAAAATAAAATAAAAAATAAAAACTAAACTAAAATGAAATAAATAAAAACCTAAACTAAACTAAAAAATAAAAACCTAAATAAAATAAAAATTAAAGCTAAAATAAATATAAAATAAACCTAAAATAAAATAAATTAAAAGGAAAATAAAACCTAACTAAAAAATAAACCTAAAATAAAACCTAAAATAAATAAAAATAAAACCTAAACCCTAAACTAACAAAAAATTAAACCTGAAATAAACAAAATAAAGTAAACCTAAACCTAAACTAAAATAAATAATACCTAAAACTAAACCTAAATCCTAAACTAAATAAAATAAAATAAATTAAAAATAAACCTAAACTAAAAAAAAACCTACAACTTAAAATAGAAACCTAAAACCTAATCCTAAAAAAATAAAATAAAAACCTAAACCTAAACCTAAAAAATAAACAAAAATAATTAACCTAAACTAAAATAAATAAACCTAAAATAAATAAATTAAACTAAGTAAAAATAAAAAAATATACCTAAATAAAAATAAAAAATAAAATAAACTAAAATAAATAAAAAATAAACTAAATGAACCTAAACCTAGTAGTTTACTTAATTTAAAAAAAAAAACCCTAAACCTAAAATAAACCCTAAACCCTAAACCCTAAACCCTAAACCTTAAACCCTAAAAAACCCTAAACTTTAAACTCTAAACCCTAAAACCCTAAACCCTAAACCCTAAACCCTAAACCCTATACTAACATAAACCCTAAACACTAAACTTATTTTTACCTTGAGCTGGGTTATGTTTTTGACCTCGTGCTTTTGGGTTGGCCTAGTGGTTGCAACCTGGTGGTTCCTGTGTTTCCAGCCTTGGTTGGCTTAGTTTTTTTGGCCTGGTGGCTATTGTCTTCTTTGCCTTATTACTCTTACTGCTGGTGGATGAGATAGTTTCTACTCTAGCATTATTCTATTTTCAACACTGGTTGGTTTGTTGGCTCTCCTCTGGAACTTGAATTTCTTTTTGCTGGTTTTCCATGGTTGGATGGGTGGTCTTCATAGTCGGAACTTTTGTTGATTGTTTCCTTTATGGGCTTTTTTTTTGAAGAATTTCCTGCCAACATTTTTGGGGGTTGCCTCCCAATTCCTTGTTGTTTGTTGATGGAAACTTTATTTGCCTTCATTTTGTGTTTGATTATTCTCCTAGGATTAGCCTCTGTTGGTGCATTATTTGTAGCACATTTTGTGTTGTTATTATGCTTCCTGTTGGGTTAGTCTTTATTGCTGGGGAAGTTTGGTTTTTCGGCTGGCCTTGGCTAGCTGCTATTGTTGGCTTTCTTTGGTGGATGTGCTTCTTTTGGACCTCTATTGTGTGGGGCTTTGTTTGTTTTCTACTTTTCCTTGGCTATTGAAGATGCTTTCTATGTTGGTTACTTTTGATGGCCTGTTATCTGGTGGTTGCCTTATGGCTATTTTACTTAGTTGGTTTGGTTAGAGGACTTTTAGTTATCTTTGGAATCTTGGTCGGTTGATTTTTTTTCCTTTGTTGATCCTTTTGGATTGCACTTTTTTATTTCTGGTGGTTGGTGGCTACCTTTGGCCTCCTTTTGTGTGGTTGTTTTGCACTGGTTGCAGCTTATGTTTCCTTCAGTTGATGGTTTCATTTATGAGCTATTTAGTCATTTGTGGTTGCTCACCCTGGTTTAGCTTGGTGACTACTACTTGTTGGGACTTTGGTTTGAGGGCTCCTATCTTAGTTTTGTTGGCTATTTCTTTGTTAATTGTCTTTGGTCTATAGCTTGCTAATGGCTGGTTTTGGTTTTCCCTAGTTTGGAGCTTGGATGGGTATTTGGATAATGGCTATTATTCGTGCTCTGACTTTGTTATAGCCTCTCTCTAGGTTATTATGATTAGCCAATTGTGGTTTTTGTTTGGTGGTTTGGCTGCTAGCTAGTTGCTGGTCGGTTGCTCTTTGTTTAATGGTGCATGATCTGGAACTCTACAGACTACTGGCCTTGGATGTTTTCTTGTATCAGGTATGCTGGTTATGATGGCTTTGATGTTACTCACCTCTTCCATCTAGTTGGTGGCATTACATATGATTGTAACCCTTCTTTATGAAGTTCAAATGCTCAGATAACTTGTTGCCCCTAGAGATGACACTAACTGAGCCTGAGCCTTCTCTTTCTAAGCTTTGTCCATTGCAACTTTTTATCCTTATCCTTTTTAGCTATGACTTTTTTCCTTTGTAGTGTTTTACAAATTTCTTTTATAGGTTGAAACTTTGAAGAGGGAATGGTCATTACTCAATCAACCCAAGTGTTGTTGCTGTGGATCTTGCTTATCTTGCTTTCTCAAAGTAATAATGAGCTACTGCTGACTCATCCTTTTAGTATTTTTAAGATTTATTTTAGTCATACTCTGTGTCTTTTTCTCTTATTTTTTTAGCTGTTGTATTTGCTCTTTTATTTTGTTTTCTTTTTCTAATGTACTTAGATGGGAGTTTAGCTCTTTAAGTTTCTTGTAGCTCTAAGAGTAGTAAAATTTTAGAGCTTTACCCCTTTTTAAAGACATTGTATCTTTTCCTTTTATGGTAATAAAATTCTAACTTTCCCAAAAGAAAAAGAAAACCCTAAACCCTAAACCCTAAACACTTAACACTAAACCCTAAACCAAAAAATAAAAAAATAAAAAATAAAAAATAATAATAATAAAATAAAATAAAAATAAAATAAAATAAATAAAAATAAAATAAAAAAATAAAAAAATAAAATAAAAAAATAAAAAAAATAATAATAAATAATAAAAAATAAAAACACTAAACCCTAAACCCTAAACCCCAAAAACCCTAAACTCTAAACCTTAAACCTTAAACCCTAAACTAACCCTACACCCCAAAAACCATTAACCTTAAAGCCTAAACACTAAATCCTAAACCTTAAACCCAAAACCCTCAGCCATAAACCCTAAAAGCATAAAACATAAAACCCTGAACCCTAAACCCTAAACCCTAAACCTAAACCTAAAGTAACTAAATAAATTAAAAAAAATCTTAACCCTAAAACCTAATAAACCTTAACCTAAACCTAAACCTTAAGAATGAGCAGAACCTTGATGGCAGGATCATCACCGTCAACTAGGCTCAGTCAATATCTGGTGGTGGATACGAAGGCGGAGGCAACATTTATCTCAGTGGTGGTGGGGGATCTGGAGGTGCTAGTGGATATGGAGGTGGTGGTCAGAAAGTGGTGGTTATGGTGGCAAGAGGAGCAATGAAGGTTACAGCCGTGGTGGTGGTAGAGGGAAAGGTCAGGGATATGATGGTGAATTTTTCTACTCGAGAGGCAGGTGTGGTTCTGATGAGAACTGGAGAAATTGAGGAATAGTCGATATGATCTATTGCATATGGAATTATGTCATTATAGTAGAGATGGTTCTAGTTATCTAGGGTTTTTGATTTGCTCTATGCATGCTCATTTTTTATCTATGTTGTCACTTATGTCTTAGAAAACTTGGTGCATTACTTGGTTGATGAAATCAAAAAGAAGATATGTTGAATATGAATTTGTTCTCTATTAAAAAAATAACCCAAAAATCTTGAACCCTAAACTAAAACCTGAACCATAAACCTAAAACCTAAACCCTGAACCCTAAACCCTAAACCCTAAACCCTAAAAATTTTAAACCCTAAACCATAAATGCCTAAACCCTAAATTCTAAATCCTAAAAACCTAAACCCTAAACCCTAAACCCTAAATCTAAAACTAAATAAACTAAACTAAACTATAAAAACATAAATAAAACCTAAACTAAATAATCCTAAAATAAACCCAACCTAAAGAAAATAAAAACTAAACTAAATAAACTAATCAAAATAAACATAAACCCCTCAACCCCCCTCTCCCTTGCGACACTCCGGTGATTTCATTTCCCCCTTCATCGGTGCATCCTTGTCTTTGGTTTTTGGTGGATCCTTCATCATTCTCGACCAACTTCTACATCTTTTTCAATCTCTGTCTGCTCATGTGATGTGTCTCTTTTGATTATGGCTACGGAGACCTCAAACTCATGGATTATTTCTCCTATGTTGGATGATATGGCTAGGGCATCCAATTTTATTGGAATTGCTGAACCAAATGCCCTTCATGCTATTAAATCCTTTAAGGATGCAATTTCTTGTAAGAGCTCTATCTCTTCTGACTCAGTGAATCTATTTTTGACTTCTTTTTGAGGTATTCCTGTGATCATTTGTTCAGATCTTGATGTCAAAAAGCTTGCAAAACATTTTGAATTTACTTTGATTGGAAAATTTTCTTTGCACCGACCAAATTTGGATAAGATCTAATTTTTTTTCATAACCTTAAACTTTTAGGTGTTTTCTCTATTGGCTTGATCAATCCAAGACATATTATGATTCAACTTACAAATGATTTGGATTCAAGGGTTTTCTCACGTCGATCTTATCTTGTCTTTAATTATCAAATGCGTTTGTTGAAGTGGTCTCCCCTTTTTAATATAAATAAGGAATCACCTATTGTTCCTGTGTGGTTAGCTCTTCCAAATATGATAATCCATTATGTTACCCACCTAGTTTTATTTGTTGTCGGGGCTTTTTGGTCAGTCACTACAAAATGATCACGCGATCATTATGAGATCCTGTCCCTCTGTTGCTCATATATTGGTTGAACTTGACATATCTAAAAAACATCTTAAGTATGTTTGGATCAGATCTGAAAGGTTTGGTTATTTATAGAAGCTCAAATTTAAAAATTTTCCAATTTTACGTTCCCATTCAAGATACATGGTCATGATAATTCAGAGTGTTTTATTCATCACCCGCTTCTTGAAAATAAAATTTTGAATGATCCTAACTCTAAATTAGCTATTGATAAAGTTAATAAAGCTATTTTTGTGCCTAAAAATAACTTAAATGTTGATATTAGGTCAGATTCTTTGGAATCTTCTGATGTTCTAAAAATTATTGTTTTTGCATCTCATTCCGACCATGACAAAGGTACTAATAATGTTGAAAAAGATGATTTGTCCAACAACCTTTCTTTACATGAGATTATGCCTATTATGGCTAATTTCAAATTCAAAGAGGCTAAAAAAATGATGATTCATTCTCTAATGAGTCTATTCGTGCTTCTTTGCCAGCATTAATTAATGAGAATGAGGTTTTAAATGATAACTTGAATGTGGCTGAAATTCCTGAGCAAAACACTAGTTTTCACATCAGTAATTATGCTTTGAATGGTATAATTTTTCTCCTTCCCCTAATTCCAAGATTGATCTTCATTCTAATCCCACCTTTCAACAAAATGTTGATTTGGAAGAGGGGGAAGTTGTGATTAGAGATGTTCTTTCTGATCCTTATCTTTTTAATAATATTTCTAATGGTGACACTTTAGATAAAAATGAAAAATTCCAAACTGTCTTTAAAAAGGAAACTAAGAACTCTAAGAGCAACCACCTAATCTTGCAAGATCTACTAGATCTAGATCCTTTTCACATAAATAATGTGTTGTTTCAATTTTTGGCTTAGGAGAGGATTTGCTATTATTTGTCTCTCTCTTTATTAATATCATTTAATTTTCTTTTACAATTTTCTTTATGTTTAATTCTCTTATTTGGAATGTTAGAGGGATTGGTACCATCACTGTTCATAATCATATTAGAAATCTCTGTGGAATTAACAATATCTACTTATTATTATTGAACCTCTTATACATGCTGATAAAATCAATCATGTTGCTAGAATGATTAGTTTCAGAAATTTTTTCTCTAACATCGGTAATAAAATTTGGTACTTTTGGAATAGCCTCTTAAATGTTTTAATTTTAAATGATCTTCAACAAGTTGACAATGGTCAAATTTCTTTTGGTAATTCTTGTGTGCTTGACTCTTTTGTTTATGCTTCTTGTTATAGAGATGGTCGAAATGTTCATTGGGATAATTTCAAAAGTTTTGCTCTTTCTACTAACAAACTTTGGTTGGTTGGAGGTGATTTCAACACTATTCTGTATTAATCTGAAAGAAGGGGTGGTTGCTATCTTAATATTTATTCTATGGAAGAATTTTTAGATATGATTCTTGATTGCAATCTTATTGCCATTGGTATTAAAGGCTCTAATTATACTTGGGAAAACTCTAAGCTCTGGCAACATCTTGATATAATTCTTTTCAACTCTCATATAGGATTTATCAATGGCCTCTTACTACTATTGACCATTTGAGTAGAACTTTATCTGATCATGCCCCACTTTTGGTTTCTGTTAAGGATAACTCTAAAAGATTAAACTCCTCATCCTCATTCAGATTTCAAAATATGTGGATTTAGCATCTGGATTATGTTAAATTCATGGCCATTAATTGGATTGCCCCTTTACACCCTGATAATTTGATTAGGGGTATGCATAGATTATGGTTTAAGCTTATAAAGGCTCAAACAAAATCTGGTTTTGTGGAATAGAAATTATTTTAAAAATCTTTTTGCTAATATAAAAAACATGGAACTTTTGGTTTGTGATCTTGAAAATGTTGTTTTGACTGATTCTTCTAAGCTTAAGGATCTGAATGAAGCAAAAGATAATCTTGTTAATTATCAGAATATGGAAGAGACTTATTGGCGATAAAAAGATATTAGTAAACATATTACTGATGGAGACAGGAATACCAGGTATTTTCATGCTTTATTTAATAAAAGAAGAACTTTAAATTCTATCCAAAAAATTAAAAGTGATAATGGAGATTGGGTCACTGATATTAATGTTATTAATGATTCTATTACTAACCACTTCAGAAATATGCTTAATAAATTCCACTCTTGTGAAGCTATTTCTAATCCGCATTTGATCCCCTCTATTAGATTGGTAAAGTTCTCAATAGCATGAACATTGATTCCGTTGCTGGTCTAGAGGGTTATACTACTCATTTTTTTCAAAATTATTGGTCTATTATTAAGCATGACTTAATTGATTCTATTATTGATTTCTTTATTGGTAATCCTCTCCCTAAATATTTGTCAAGCACTTCTATTATTCTTATACCTAAAAAAGATAATCCATATTTCAGACCTATTATTTTTTACACATTCTTTAATAAATTGATTTCTAAAATTCTTGCTAATAGACTGAGTCCTTTGCTTCAAAAAATTATCTCTCTCAACCAAATTGGTTTTGTTAGAGGGAGATCTATATTTGATAACATTCTTCTTGGTCAAGAACTTATTCATGATTTGGATGTTCCAACTAGAGGTGATAACATCCTTTTTAAATTAGATATTTCTAAAGCCTTTGATAATATCTCCTGGGATTTTCTTTTAAATATCCTACATTTATTTGGTTTCTCTAATAATTTTATTAACCTTATTAAAATTGTATTAATAATGCCTAGTTTTCTATTCTTCTTAATGGTGAAGATTTATGCTTTTTTCCTTCTTCTCATGGTTTGAGATAAGGAGATCCGTTGTCCCCTTATTTGTTTATTATTTCTATGGAATACCTTTCTATGAGTTTAAATGATTTATTCAATAACAATCCTAGCATGTACTTCAGAACTTTTAGTGGTATCCCTGTTTCTGATCTTAGCTTTGCTGATGATTTCATTATCTTTTCTAATGCTTATTTTCATCATATGAAAAGACATAAGAAATTTTTAAATAATTTTGCTAGAGAAAGTGATCATTCTATTAATGAAAGCAAGAGCTGCTTTATTACCTCCTCTAAAATTTCTAATAACAAAATCAATCATATCTTGAGAATCACTAACTTTAAACACCAACAACTCCCTCTTCAATATCTAGGTACTCCTCTTTTTAAAGGTAAAAAAAGATCTCATCCTTTTGACGAGCTTATCCAAAAAATTTTATTAAAATTTTGTTGTGGGAATTTCACTTACTTTCTTTTGGTGGGAGGCTTACTTTGCTTAAGAGTACTCTTAATTTGATTCCTTTATGTCTTATTCAAACCATTATCCTTACTAATTCTATCTTAAATTGAATTGATCATCTCATTAATAAATTTTTTTGGGGCTCTAATAATTCAGTTAAATGAATGCATTGGACTTCTTGGCATAAATGTTGCGGTTCTCTAGGTGAAGGTGGGCTTGGCGCAAACCTATTTGTATTAACGCCTTCTCACTTAAAAAACTGGTGGAATTTTAGAAAAAAAGATAGCCTCTAGGCTAATTTTGTTAGCTAACACTGGTTAGCACTATAATCTATACTTATAAAGTGGGTGACTCCCCGGTTTGGAAAAGGCTTTTCTCCATTAAATGGGAGGCTAAATTGTTTATATTTTGGGGTATAAATTTAGGATCTTCTTTCCTTTGGCAAGGCAACTGGATTGGTGGTTGTTCTATTGATTCTTTTTTATCTACCCATTCTACTACTGCTAGTAAAGTTAACTCCTTTTGGCTTAATAACATGTGGGATGATAGTAAACTTAGCGAATTTATTCATATTCTCTTTTGGATAAATTTATTGATATTCCTATCCTTTCTAACAAGCATTATCAATTTCTTTTTAAGCTATCTTATAATGCTAATTTTATTCTTAAAGATGCTTGGAATTATATTAGAGACGCTCATATTTCTTCTAATGTATTTATTAAACTTTGGAATAATATCATCCATATCTCTTATTCTATCCTTACTTGGAGAATTCTAAAAAACATCATTCCTGTTGATTCCTTGCTCTAGGTAAAGGTTTTCATTTGCCTTCCAAATATTTTTGTTGATTTCATATTGAAAATTTTAATCATGTTTTGTCAATGGTACTATTGCCTCCAAATTATGGTTTTGGTATGATGAACTTTTTAATACTAACCATTTCCATGGTTTTCTTTCTTTATATCAATTTCTTGAAGCCTGTTTCCAAATATCTATGAAAGGTCATATCAATGTTTTAATTGCCATTACCCTTATTTGGTTCATATGGATCGATAGAAATGATGCTAAATATCATGGTATTCCTATGAATCATAAATCTTGTTATGTTATCTATGCTGGATTAATGGCTATAAACAAAGTTATTGACATTTATTTGCAAAAAGTTTTCTTCAATATTTGGATTGAAGTTGACGCTCTCTTACTCATTGACATTATGACTTCCACTAAGATGGGGAATGCAGATTTACTCTACCTTCTTAATCATACTAGAACACTTCTCTCTCAAGTATGCTTTAAATTTTCTCACATTTTGCATGAAGGAAATGCCTGTGCGGATTATCTGGCTAATCTAGATGCTAAATTAAATAATCTCACTCTTTATGATCATCGTAATTTACCTAGACAATTGAGAGGCTTGGATAATCTGGATAACATTGTATTACCTTATCTCATAAATTAATTTTACTTTGTGTCTTTTAGGTTCTCTATAATTTTCTCTATGTGCATTTTCATTTTGCTACATTTTTCTAGTTGTTTCACTCTATTATCTGGTTTGTGCTTTAATACTTGGGAGATCTCTTTGAGGTGGTGGCTGGATTTTCAGCCTTTTTTGTTGGAGAGGTGTTCTCTTTGGCTGACTATTTTATTTTGGGATATAAATGTCAATAGTTTCTTCATGTGCTACCCTTGATCTTGTGGTGGCCTCCTTTTGGGTTATGCCTCTACGTGCTTTTAGCTTTTCTCCTTTCTTAATTGGTCCTAGTTTTTCCTCTAGTTTTGGCTAGTTGTTTCCTTACATAGGTTTTTTACGCATTTTTGGCCGGTGGGTTATTGCTACCTCCTACATGGCTATCTTGGGTGGCTATTATTTGATGGCTGCTACCAATCTTTTTACTCTTGAGTTTTTGCTGGGCCTTTTGGTTTATGTCTGGATGGGGCCTTGGTATGTTTTGCTTGCCACTCTAGTTGGCTATTTTTGGTTGGGTGGTCCTTCCAGGCTGTGGCTTTTTGTCTGATTGGGTGATTACCATTTGTTTCTTGGTTGTTTTGGGTGGCTTCCTATTGGTTGTCACTATGCTTGTCTTTCTTTATGTTGGGATTGCTTCCCTTTCATACTGGTTGTTTACTTATCGAAGTTGGCTCATCTGCTGCTTTGTTAATTGGATGGATGGTTTGTGGGCTGATTGATTTGGTTGGTTGTGCTGGTTGGTTTGGTTGGTTTTCCTTTTTAATCTGTTGTTAGCTGGTAGGGTTGACCTTTTAGTGGCTTTTCTTTGTTCTAGTTTTGGCCTTATGGTGGCTGGGTGCTGCTATTTTCTTGTGGCTATCTTTCTATTTTTGATGGAGGTATTGTGACTGCCTTTTTATTTCTTGCCTCTGCTATCTGGGTTGGACTAGTGGCTATTGTTAGTGTTGCCCTTTACCTCTAATTTGGTTCATAATTGGTGTATTTTTGGTGCTAGTTGTAGGTTACTATTTTGGTCTTGGGCTATTTCTTGTGGTTGCTGGTGACTCTAGTGGGTTTGGTTCCTATCCATGATGGCTTTATTTTCTAGGTGATATCTGGGCAGTTGCTGTTTCATTTCTACTATGGTGGTTTTGATGACAAGGGTCATAAGTTTAGCCTTGCCCCTATGGATTACTTTTCTAAGTGGGCTAAAGTAGTTCCACTAAGATAGGTTAAGATAGACAATGTCTTAGAATTCTTTGGGGATGAATAAAGAAAATAGAAATTAGATAAAATCATAAATTGATCTGGTTTTCCTCGCCATATCATATATGACAATGGCACTACCTTCCAGAGTACAAAAATTATTAGATTTGTTTGTCAACATCACATATATTGATGGTACTCAATGATTTACTATCCCAGGCCTAATGGCTTAGTAGAGGCTTTGAACAAGACTTTGGTACAACTTTTCAATAAAATTCTGACTAATAATAAGGCATGAAAAGTTGGTAGAGGCCTTGTGGGCCTACTAGACTACTTATCATATTGCAACGTAGTCTACTCCTTATGCTCTTGCCTTTGGAGTCAAAGTTGTCTTGCCTACACAGATAGAGCTTCCTTCATTGCGCATTTCCCTCAATTATAAGTTCACTAAGGATGAGAGTGCCCGGCTAAACTTGGAAGAACTTGAGAATCTTTATGAGCTCAGACTTTCAACTCAATAAAATTATGAGATTTATCATGCTAGAATGGCCCAAGCACATGACAAGTTAGTCCTGCCTAGAACCTTTTGAGCTGGAGACCATGTTCTTTTTCTTCGGTGGCCAATCATGGCACTTCGCCGTAAAGTCAGCAAGTTTTAGCCAACTTGGGAAGGCCCTTTTTGTAGTTAAACAAGTGTATGAAGGAGGATCAGACCTGCTTGTTGACTTCAAAGGAGGCCATCCCATCCACAGTAGGAGTCTCTTTTCACGATAGTTCTTTTGTTAAGAGTGCCATATTATCAAATCTCCCAACCTTTCTTTGATGTACTTTGGACATCCTAGCACCTTCTGCTTGCCCATTTTTAAGACTTCTACTTGAAAACATACTTTTGTTCGAAAGACTTTTTATTTTTCCATTTAGCTAGCAAGCAAAACAAAGCACTTAGGAACTCAAAATGTAGAGACCAATAGATCAAAACTAGGTACCCAATTGGCTGGGAAGAGTGCTTTCTTCCTATAATAAACCCCTAAAATGTTCACTTCATATTCTATCATCTGGTCTTTCTTATAGATAAAGAAAAGTGAAAGCTTGAATAAGTGCAGTAGCAGCACTTCCTTGTCAAGCCAGTGCATGAACATCTAGGCGATAAACCTAGCCTTTTAGCCAATTATAATCTAACCTCTCCTTTTAGTCAAGCATAGAAAGCTAACCTCTCATTTCATTTTCTTTCTATACGCAATTTCATACTTGAAGTTTCTATCTATATGTAATTTCATATATAATAATCATTCAATCCTGTTGAATTAAGTCTATTATTTTTTTATGATAAGCCAGAGTTTAGCCCCGAGGCCAAAATGGTCAGCAAGTGGTACCTACTTGGTGTAAGTACTTCTCAAACTTGACATAACTTTTTAGGAGAGAATAACTGAAAGGTGAGTTAAAACAACCACTTCTCTACAAATTCTAATCATTGTATACTAATTTTGTATAAAAAATATTAATAACATTAAATTTTGTTGATACAAAATCTAGAGCATGCAAATTTTGTTGATACAAAATTGAGATTGGGTGGGTGTCAGTTAAGCTACTTCTTTTAGTACTAAGGCATTTTGGGTTTCACTCCAGCTGGATTAAGTACATCCATGTGATGTTTAATAATTAGCTAGTTTTCCATTCTATAAAATGTAGGAGTATATGGTTTCTTCATGTCATCATGGGGATTCCGACAAGGAGACCCATTGGTGCCTTCACTCCTCACTTTTGTGGAGGAGGTCCTCACTATGTTATAGCATTTATGCCCTTGATCTGATGGTCCTCATTTTCCCACTTGGCAAGTTGCTACTTTGCTTTGAACAATGAAGTAAAGGATGCTCTCAGAAATAGTCTTTCCTAGGAATATTCCTTTTTGTCCAGATGATCCTTGGCCATCCACTTTGGGGATAGATAAAAAATGTGATGACATGTAGTTTCGAGGTTGGCCTAACTTGATGACATGCTTATCAAGTTTTTTGTCCTACGTAAAGAATCTTTCTTGCTTGGTGATGAGTCAATGAAGTCATTCGGGATCACTAACTTGTAAAACTTAATAACTAACGGCCATATGGCATATATCCATCCATGTTGAAGTAAGTTTTTGAGGCTAAGGTGCTAGTTTCGAGAGGGATAAGGAAATCAATCCGAATGGATTTCTAATCACAAAGTGTGTTTGACTTCTGGCAATCTTCAGTTGAAAGCTACAACTCCTCAATGTAGTGCTACTGTAGTGCTCCATGGAAAAGATCCTTGTGAAACTTTAGTAGCCTCTAGCTCTATAGACTATTCAACCATTGAAGAAAGAAATTTCAAAAACTGAGAAAGAAAAAAATCTCAAATTCCTTTTAGGTGATGGAAAGCACTACTGCCTTATGCTAGAGATGAATTGGTGAAACAACTAACTTGTATCAGTTACATCAATTCCCTTTCTCATTTTAAAGATCTATTTCTATAAGCAGATTTAGATCTTGTTACAGATAGCTTGAACCATAAAAAGGAGCAAAGTTTATAGATTTCATAGGACTTTCGATATACGCTCACAAAATGAGGTCTTGCTAGAGTGGGAAGGGCCAATTCAAACCGCTACTAAAAATAAAATAAAGCCTAATTACGTTCAAGATAAAATCTTTTTTTTTTAACTTCATTTTTAGTAACAAAAGAATATAAGAGGTGTGTAGTAAATGTTCTAGCTTAGATAGCTAATATTTCTGATGAATTGAATTCTTTTATCCGAACTGACCTCAAATTTCTTTTCAATTGAGTTATTATCCTAGTCTTGTTTCACTTGTACGCCACCCTTTTGTGCTACTGGTGGCACGGGTCTGCGATTGGGGAATCCAACTTCCAAATAATCTAAGAGATAGAAGGTAGTAGAAGAATTTCGGTCTACACCTTACTGGAGGAAGAGGTCAGATTGCCTAAACTATCCAATACTACTCGCCATTCAAAAGAGTCCACTAAAGCTAAAGGTAAAGACTTCGATAAAAAAAATCTTGTGTTTATCTATGCTTTTTTGAATGATCTGGTTTCAACTGGATCCCAAAGCACATGGGAATATGGGATGTGTGTCCAGTTCTAATTAGAAAGAAAAGAAGGAAAGGTGCCGACAAAAGTGGTAGCAAAGAGTGAGCATCCATCTATTCCCTATCCCTTAATTGATTAGGAGTTCTCCTCAATGGAGTTTTCATCCATTTCTCTTTGATAGCTTAAGAGAGAAAGGATCAAATAAGGTTTGGTAAATGCTTCAACGATTCTATCATGATGAGTTCCCTTTTTGGGAATGCATGGATAGCCTATACTTGATCATGGACAAATGGAGCGATTCTTTCCTTTTTGAGTGCTTGTTCGTAGTCTGTGGAACACGAACAAGTTGAGTTAACAACGGCTATGGAAATTAGACCCACCACGCACTCATCCCAAGAAAAATAAATGTTAGTAGCTCAAAGCGAATATCACATATAGAATATAGAAGCAAAGATTCTTTCATTCAATTCAACATTCGAAACCCATATTCACTACTTGCAGAAGCCTTGTGTAAACCTTTTATTTTCTCTGGAGATCAAAGTAGTTAGTCGTGCTTGAAAGTTCACCATCCCATAGCCTACTCAAGACACAACTAGACTTGCATAGGAGCATCAACTGGTTAGGGCTAATCCATCCCTAGGTGTATGATAGGCCAAGTTTCTCTCCGGTTTGTTAGTTGTGGGAGTTTCCTGTTGAGTTGAGGCAAGCTTATCCACCAACCCCTTTCCAACTACATAGGAAAATCTTGCTTGGGAAAAACCTTTCCTTTAGAGTGGGTACAATTTTTTTGTTAGCTAGCAGGGTGTTAAACCACAGTTGTTTGATACCAACCTCTACTCAACCCGATCTTCCTCCTTTGTTGTAAAATATGTGGTTTTGAAAAGAGCTCCATCTGCTTCTCTTCTGGTTTCTTTTCCATCAACCTACCTATCATCTTCATTAGCAGCCCTTCTAACTTAACTAGAGTCTAGGATCGAAAGTGGCTTTCAAATCTTTCTTCCTTTGCTTTTGCTTCTTCCCCTTACCTCCTCAGCCAAGGTTACTCTCCAAAGAATTCTTGTTAAGTTTCTTCCTCTAGCACGCACTGCCTACCCTTTCAAACTTGTTTTCGAAATAGCATATGATTCCACCTTTTTGATAAGGAAATGCAATGATGAATGCAGAATAAAGGGCCAGCCATACTTGGCTAATTTCATTAAAATTATGGTGGAATGGAATTACGACTCAACCTCTGCCTTTGTTCGTGGTTTGAATCATGGTGTTACCTTGTCGGTGTGTGATGCCAACCCCGTTGTGTTGTGCATCTTTTCTTTCCCGACAAAAGTGATGTCGATTCAATGTGTGTGGCTTGATGTAGTTCAATCTACTAGGCAAAGAGATATGGTTTCCTTAGATTGAGAATACCTCCTCCAATTTTCGATTGTGGCTACGGTAAAGGTTACAAGTGGGTTGAAGGTGTGACTAGCTATTTGATAGAGGCAAGCTTGGAGCAAGTATGCACTGAGGGTGTATCCACAGTAAATGATGTATTGATTGAGAAGTTAGAGGATAAACTCAGACTCTCACAATAGCCATGCATGGCGATGCCAACATGCGAATGGTAGATGCCAAAGTGCAAATGATGGATGCAAAATATATACTTTGAAAGGTGAAATGCATGCATGAGCTTACATGCTTCTAGGCTCATCTTGGGGGGGGTAACTTGAGCTTGGGTTGACAAAAGAGATGCACTCATTGAGGGATCGGTTCTAGAGTGTTATCAATGGGTTGATGGAAGACATTGGACTATTGAAGAATGCAGTCGCTTCAACTCCATCCGGTGATGGGCCATTATAATCTCACTAATATGAAGGCACATGGCTCGAAGAAGTACATGGGGGAGCAAAATGCTAAGACATAGAGAACTTCATGAGAAACATGGGGTTGTACTCTTGAAGCAAAGAAGTTCAAAATTGGGTTGGGCATCATTGGTGAGGACACTAAAACCTAGTTTTGTAGCAATCAGAATGCTACTACTAATCCACGGATCATTCGTTGGGAAGGATGATCAAAAAAAGAGAAATGCGAAAGCAATTTTTCTCTACATGAATGTATCAGGCAGGGTAGAGAAGCTTTGCATAGACTTAGGTAGACTGGGTCCATGTAGAAATATGTTAGGCAGTTGCAGTCATTGATGATGAAGATAGGGAACATGGCAGAAGAAAACAAGGTGTTTAGGTTTGAGGTTGGTCTCTAAGGAACATGACAAAATTAGTAATCGCAGGGATACCCAATCACATGTTGAGCAACTTCAAGCTTACTATCTACTTAATCAATCTAATTGAAGTCCTGTAATGTGACTTCCTTTGGTCCCAAGCTAAAGTGCAAAAATCCATGTGATGAAATAGTGGTCTATCTGCTAACTCTGACAGGAGGGAGGCCTTGCCATTCATTCTCTAGCAATCAAAAACTTAGCCTTCCAAGCTAAATTGCTCTAGAAACTTCTCACATGTACCACGGCTTCATTTGCCAAATAATGAAAATGAAAAATTTTCCCAAGAGATTTTGTCCACTAGATGTGGTGCCTAAATACTGCCCTACTCTTACGAAGTCCATTTATGCCAAAAGCCTATTCTCTAAAGTGGAATAGTATGCGTGTCATTGGTGATGGAAAGGACACCAACCTGGCAATATGCTTGGCTCAATGGTTATCCATGCGACCAACCGGTCGATTAGTCCTTGACGACTCTTACTCCCACCCTAATCTATGTTGGTCCATGGGTCTAATTGATGAGATGATTCTCTTACTTTCCATTTGGAAATGGGTGTAGCACCGGAACTGCTATGTAGGCTTTTGTTGATTTGAATCCCTCTCTTTTCGTACCGACATCAACACCTAATTCACCAACGTTATTGACCTCCATGTATCAAATAAATAATGAATATGCTGGAAAATGTCAAGCAAGACAAGTAAATTCAAATCATATTACAGGAATCCCTTCATTACTAAAGATATGAGGAAAGCTGTTCACTCCTCTTATGATCTTCTATATATGATAACTTGTGTTTCTTAACTAGTTTCCCTTTTTGAGGCCACACTAGGGAGGTCAAGTATCCAACCAATTTTGAAGAAGTCAATGTTCCAACTCTAACTATTTCAAATGTGGGAGATGTAGTAGAACATAATGATGCACAGGTTGGCGGTAATAAAGCCTTCAGGATGGATATAGATTTGAGCACAGAGATCCCCCCAGACAATGCTGCAAATAAGGTCCCTGATGACAAACTCAATCTCAAGATAAGAAAGAACCAACCCTCAATAGAGGCTGCTCCAAAGAAAGTTCTGGTTGAGATTGAAGCTTCATTTCAAGCAGAACATGAAAATGAATTTGAGCTACTTTTAAGATTTTTCTTCTTTCTCTTGTAGTCACGAACACCTGGAGCGGATCTCGGAGAAGGTCACTCCCGAAAGAAAGATCCTTTAGCTTCCTTATTCTTGACAATGAAGAGGTCAAGAATGCATCTCTGAGAACACACTGTGCAAAGAACTTTTCCTTTCAGTTTTCTACTTTTTCCTAGCTCTTAGGTTAGATTTGGTAGCCAATGAATAACCACTTCTAGTGGAAAGAGGAAAAAAGGCTGAAAAGATTCAAGTAGAATTGATGTCTCTTGGATTCCTTATGTGCTCCTCGATGGTGACATGCCACATGAGATTTCTCATCTCATTGTACCTACAATTTTGGAAGATGAAGAAAGGCTTGCCTTATCAAATTGCCCCTAAGGCTCGTGATCTTTAAACATGATTTTGCAAAAAACTTGAAACAACCACCTGGAACTGGACAGAAAGCAGTAGCTAAAGATTTATCTTTCGCCTAGCTAATCTCTGAGAGAAAGTTTCCCTCACCTCATCCAAGCCCCTTCTCTCACTTTGAAAGTCAAGGCTCTAGAGAGAAGAAGTTGGTAGTTTACATTGATTATATTCTATAGTAGGCTCTATCAAAAGTAGGTTTTGCTAAAAGGCTAGCCTTCTCTTTTCTTCTTGACTTGAAGAATCAAACTACTACCTTTTCTTTTTGGACCTCCTAGCAAAGTGAACATTTTTATTTCTATCATAGAATTCTCTTCAATAGCCTTATGTATCAGCAATTGATACCCCGACCTTTACTTTAAACCATTACATCACTCGCAAGCAAGAAAGAGGTTGTCCCTTAGCAATTATCCGAACTAGAACTGCTGAAGTGAAGCTTGAGTCTTCACTTGGCAACCCAAACAAAAAAATAACTGAGGCTATGAAAGAGTTCTTTCTTAGGCCCAGTTATTGAGGTTTATCTTATGAAGGAGACTTTCTTTGGACCAAAAAATATTTCTATTCCAATTCAATAGCTTTCTTTTTTGTTGCACACTTATCGTTACCAGTAGGTTTACAAAGGTCAGAGCCTTGCCCAGCCTTCAAGTTAGCATAACCCTAAAATATATTTTTCTATGCCCTTCACCCCATAGGTCACCTTCCCTTAATCAATGTCTTTTTCTTCTGAAGGGATTGAACACATTATAAGCCCTAGGGATTATTAAACGTAAATCAGTGCACAAACCCAACATCTCATTCTTAGTTGAGTTTGATAGAATGCGAGTCTCCAAAACTCGATATCGTAGGTTCAAATCCTATAGAGCATGATTCCGTTTATGTTATGTCAAATTACAATGAAAGAACTTCACAAAACAAAGTAGAATTGCAACTTCAATTTGACCTCGACCTCTTACAAGGAGGAGTTCAATAAAAAAAGAGATGTTTCTTAATCAAAAGTCCAACTGATCACCTCACCTATATTGTAAATATACAATTATAAATAATCTTGTGAAAGTAATAGGAATTAGACCAAAGATGATTCCAAATAGAAAAGCTTCAATCATTTTAATTTATTTTAAGGAATAAAAAGAGAGGTAAGATCTATCCCTAAATATGAATCTGAATTGTCTATGAATTTCAATGACCATGAATTGACATTTGACATGGGAAAAAACCTTAAAATACCTGAAATGAAATATTATGAGAGGCTTTTATTTTGATTTTTTTTCAATTTTTTATTGAATTTAATTTATTTCAAATATGTTGTATCTTGTTCAAACCAATAAATAGAGCTGGAAGTACCTAAAAACCAAAATAACTAGTTAGAATAGGCTTGAAAGAGCTAAATTAGATATGTTGTTTTACTACATATATGAATAAAACATTTACCTAAGTCTCAATCCAGATACTATAGTAAGAAAAACTAATTGAAAGAATTCACTGAGTTCCAATTAAAAGTTCTTGATTCATCATTCATTATAGATGGACACTAAAAGAAAAAAAAAAACCTTGACTTTTTCAAAAAATTGAAAATTATGGAATATTTTCATTTAATCTTTATTTTGTTTCTTTATTTGAATTCCATTTCAGGCTAACTTGATTCAAAGCAGTGTAACCTCTATTACCCTTTTAGGTTCTATGTTGTTTCTATATTAAAGAATCCCATCTTTGTTTTGTATTGTAGTTCCATAAGGAAAGAACTCTTGAGGAGATCTAATGTAACAAGAGTTGCATCACGAATATGAATTGTTAGAATGTTCTCTTTTTTTTCTTTTCACAAATGAAATAGATAGGGATAGTAATAATAATTTCAATTTAGAACAGTAGGATTAGCTTCCTTCAATTTCTAAGTAAAGTGAAGAATTTCAAAGTTTAATAGTCTTAGTCTTGTATGAATGAACAATTACTAATTACTTGAATAAAATGAGATGATTCAAAAAAAGAAAATATGAACTTAACCAGGTTTTAGATTTCACATAACATATAATAGAATTGTATGAATATAAAGAGATCTTTCAATCATGATATCTCTAATTCTTTATTTTAGCCCATCCATTCAAGATCTTTACTTTCTATTACTATGATGAAGCCACTAATAGAAACCTTACTTCATCTTATATTCCCGAAGAACTAATACACCCAGGTTGTTAAACACAATTCGTGTCATTCTTGTCTTGGATGTAATCAAATGTTGGCCTTCTTGAAATTGGAATTGCACATGAAGAATGCCTTTCAAAAATATAAGGGAAGGGAGGAAAGGATTCACAATCAGTTGTTAGGAAGCCTCCTCCAATTCCATCCCTTATCATAGGAATTTGGTATGCAAGCTCAAAAAAGTGATTCACGGACTCGATAAGCTAAAGCATGATATGAATGAAGTATGCATGGATAAAGTATGCTTAGGTTTTAGGTGAAGTAATATGAATTCTAATTGAATCTAAAGAATAGAATCCATTATTGATATGGAATAAGCCTTGCTAGGTAAGCAAAGTAGGACTTTTATGGTGCTTGTTAGCTCTATTATTAATAGGATAACAATGGATTGGTAGTAGACAGGCATGGATGGTAGGTCCTAGTCTTAATTATAAGTACAAAGGGACCATCGAATGTAGAAGAGGATGAGGAAGGATGAATAAAAAGGTTGAATTATAAGTCATCTCTATTGTCCATGAAGTTGAAGTGACATATGTTCTCTTTACAAAAGTAGTAGCCATATTGTTCTGACTTCATCCCCTACTTTGGCTTTGAAGGAAAGGTATAGAGCAAGGACAAGAGAATGCCATTTTCATTTCAGGAAAGGACTCATTCTCACTACGTTTGAGCTAATAGAATTACCTTTCTAGAAATTCCCTCTTCATTTATTTTTGGTCGCTCCATCACTCAGTCTGCTATACTAATCTTGAAGGCAACTACCTTGGATGTAGGTTTAACTGAGACTCTTGGATAGCTAAGCCTCCCCTATTTTTTTTTGCTAGAATCGACTTTTCTAGAGCACCTCTAGAAGGTGTGAAGGAATGCCTTTTCATTAACAGAGTGTATATGGTGTGGCCTTAAGCATTTAAAAAATGCAGTTATATAATATAGAGTGCTTAAAGCTACTAGAAAGATTTTACTATCTATTTCATAATAGAGTCCTCTTTTATTTATGTAGGGCATGAGTACTAGATTCAATATTCTTGTGCTAATTGCTTCTCAGAGATATGGTGAAAGTTTGATATTACCATTTCTTAGTATCGAAAGTGGTCTTGTAGATATTCTCTTCTAGCTAGAGTCCTAAGCCCTCTCAAAGTCAATAGAGTAATGTCATACCCCTATCCCTAACTTTTCTTTCTCTTTCTCAATTCTAAACCTCACTTCATCCCATAGTAAAGCATCCCTATCTAAGCCACCTATTTATGTTTAGTTCTTTCTTTACTTTGTTTAGTGGTCTGGGTGCAATGAGAATTATGAATGATGGTAGTGGGGATAGTTTTGTTATCCTCTTCTTTCAAGATATCTATGAAAGAAGCGAAACTTCTTCCAATAAAATCTCTATCATGATAGAAGACAACTACGCCACCCTCAACTCATGGCTGACATAATCCACGAGATAGAAACCATCAAGTGAAACCTCCTTAGGTTTGGGTAATGCCCAACCATCCGATGTGATTAACACAAAACTATCACATAGTTCATACAACTTCATTAAGAAACCAAACCAAACTAACTCATCTTCAGCATTAGTTCTATAAAAGCGTGTAATCACTGAGGGACTAGAGGTTCTTTCCTCTAGAGTCGCCGCATGATTCATACTACTAAACTAGGTAGAATAGGAATTAGACCTAAGATGATTCCAAATAGAAAAACTTCAATCATCTTGATTTGTGTTAGGGAATAAAAGGAGAGGTAAGATATAACCTTAAATATCAATCTAAATTATCCATGAATCTCAAAGACCACGAATTGGCAATTGATGCAGGAAGAAACCATAGAATACCTGAAATGAAATATGTTGAGAGGCTTCTATTTAAATTTTTTTCAATTGTTTATTGAATTTCATTTATTTCAAATAAGTTGTATCTTGTTCAAACGAATAAATAGGGTTGGGGTTATAGTTGAAGCAGCCAATAAAAATCCATAATAACTAGGTAGAATACGCATGAAAGAGCTAAATTAGATATGTTCTTTTACAACATATATGAATAAAAAATTTACCTAAGTCTCAATCCAGATGTGATAGTAAGAACAACTAAATGAAAGAATTCATTGAGTTCCAATTGAAAGTTCTTGATTCATCAGTCATTATAGATGGACACTAAAAAAAAACCTTGACTTTTTCAAAAAATTGAAAATTATTGAATATTTTTGCATTTGATCTTTATTTTCTTTCTTTATTTGAATTCAATCTTGGGCCAACTAGATTCAAAGAAGAGCAACTTCTATTACCCTTCTATGTTCTATATTACTTATGTATTAAAGAATCTCATCTTTGTTTTGTATTGTAGTTCCATAATGAAAGAACTCTTCAGGAAATCTAATGTAACAATAGTTGCATCACGAATATGGATTATTCCAACGATCTATTTTTTTCACAAATGAAATAGATATGGATAGTAATAATAATTTCAATTTAGAATAATAAGAATAGCTTCCTTCAGTTTCTAAGTGAAGTGAAGAAGTTCAAAGTTCAATAGTCTTCTTGTATGAATGAATAATTACCAATTTCTTGAACAAAATGAGAGAGTTTAAAAAAAGAAAATATGAATCGAATAACATTTATAGATTTCACATAACATATAATAGAAATGTAATAGAAATTGGTGTGGAACATCCCTTTTCCATATTTGCTTCTTGGGATCAAATTATCAAAAGAGCTAATGATCTTAGAATAATAACCAGTCAACTCTCATGGTGATACAAAGCCATTGATCAGGGAGTTTCAGTTGTATCCATCATCTTCATTCTTTTGGGCACCTAGTTATTGATCATTTTCCTTTTTCATATGAGATGGTAATGTAAGAAGTCAGAAAGTAGCGAGTCCAAATGTTTAGAAATCTGACTAAGTTCCAGGTATGGATTGAGAATTTTATAGATGCCATAAAGTCTTTTCATTTGAAGATATGATGAATGTGAAATGAAGCTGAGTTTTCCCTAAAATAAAAGCAATAGGCTAAGAGAAAGTTGGTTCTTGGAAAAAAAAGGTTTGACTATTCAAGCACGGAGTGATGACATGCCTACTTTAGTCAACCCTCTAAGTCTCAATCTCAAGGCAATGAGACCATTTAGAAGTGTAAAGTTGGACACTACCCCAGAAAAATCCACTTTTTGTAACAAGGGGCAAGTTTATGGATAAATTAGGATAGCCCTCATACCCAAAACTTCATTTTCAAATAGGATGAAGACATGGAATATCATTTGATCTATCGTAATTTGACATATGTTATTAAGAGCTCTACTCATCTAGCACCTTGTGATGATTTTTCATTCCCAAAATTTGGGCTTTTCATTGGAATAGTCAAATAGTAGCAATCAATAAAGCCGATTTGGATTGGGTCTAGGTGGCGCATCAATGCTGGTTTACCAACTACTGATGAAGCAAGTCTTTTCAAAATTTAACAGTTAAGTTTTATCTAGTTACTCTATTATCTAACTCACTCGTATAGTCATACTCTTAGATATTCATATGAAGTAATAAAAAAACCCAATCCCTGAAAGGCATAAAATTTGCAAAGGCTAGCCAACAATCAAGTTTTCTAGAAATCATGTTTGATTTCAACTTGCTACCAGGATTCCTATTTGCAGGCATTGGAGGTGAGAAGAAAAAGACAAAAAGATAAGTAAAGCAAAGCTTTGGAAGAAAGAATAAAGCAAAGCTAGTAAGCACTAGTTTATTTTCACAATCTTTCACAAAAAGTTAAGTTAAGGAAAAGTTATAGGCCCATAAAAAGGAGAAGTCCCAATTATAAGAGTACCAGTGTAATTAGATCTTGTCTTAAGCATATCATCTTCTTTGCCATCAAGTGAAATCCTCACCCTTCTATTCTAGTGTTTTTTCATACTATCAAGTGGAAGTGGGATTCTGCAAGCTTTCAGGTGATGTGAACGGTAAGTACCTAGGAAGTGGAATACATCTTTCTTTCCTATAATAGACAGTTGAAGTGCTCATCACTCAAAATTTTCTTGGAAATTTCATCCCTTGTTATTTCCTTTTTTGTGCTTCTTTTAAAGCAATTTGTAATCGAGTGGATATTTTCAAAATATATCTATTCCATTTTACTGCCTATTCTACTTCCCCACTAAAGCTATTGGAGTTTTAGTTTCCCTATTAAAGTCTCCTCCCCGTAACCTTGAGTTCAATACTCCCTTACACCCTCTTTGCCTGGATTGCTTGAGGACTGAAATTGGCTATCCAATAAAAAAGAAAAAGAGAAGAAAGTAGTCATACCTAGAGTATGAAGGAATCACAAATTTTTGGGCTCTATTGAAGAAAGATATTGTTGGGACCATGATCATCATAATGAATAGAACATAATTTCTCTAAATTAGGAGAGTCCTCATCTGTGAGAGGATACTCGCCTAGTGTTTTTTTCCAATTCCATTAATAGGCATTGAGATTCCCTTAAATAGGCTCATGCTTTCCGTTACCCTCCACAAGTCCTTCTTTTTCAATCTTGTCTCTCTCTAAGACTAGAAACACATCTCGAAAGAGAAACGACACTTCAATCGGATAAACTAAAAATGCATAGAAGATTCTTTCACTCTATATTCTTTAAGTATGAAAAGCTAGTAAATATCACTTGCTAGCTTACACTTGGACTTGGAACTAAATTGAAAGGGTAAGGATTGCTTTCATAAAAAGGCACCTCCCTCTCTATTTGCCATATCCTATCCAAGACTCATACTCGATTAATGGCACTTATAAAGGCTAGAAAAGAATTATATATACGAGAATATAGATAAGCAACTTGGTTCTTAATATATAGGTATGAAATGACTCTAAAAGATAGAGAGATAGTAATATGATGACCATATTCATATTAGAACTAGTGAAAGTGAAGTAAGAATATGGGCTAAGTCTAAGGATTTCTCATGGGCTTCTATGGACTAAATTGCATTTGTTTTTTTCTATTATGAGTAAGGATGATGTTATATAATACTTTACTGGAGCAAAAGAAGTGTACACCTATTATAGACTTTTTTTGAATTCAAAATTGTAATAAAGCTGGATTACCGCCCCCCCTCCCTCCTTTGTCTCCTACTTGTAGCTAGCCCTAAACCAGACATTTTTCATGGTCACTTGACCCTCCCTCAACCCAATCAGATTTGAAGCTAGTGCCTACTAGCTTTGCTTAATTCTTTCTTCCAAAGCTTTGCTTTACTAGCCTTTTTTACCTTTTTCTTCTCACTTCCAATGCCTGCAAATAGGAATCCTGGTTGCGAGGTTTAATCAAACACGATTTCTAAAAAACATGATTGCTAGCTAGCCTTTGCAAACTTCAAAGCTTTCAAAGGCTGGGTTTTTCTATTACTTCATATGAATATTCAAGAGTATGACTATACGAGTGTGTTAGATAATAGAGTAACTAGATAAAACTTAACCATTGAATTCTGAAAAGGCTTGCTTGATCAGTAGGTGCTAAATCAACATTAATGCGCCACCTAGACCCAATCTAAATTGGCTTTGCCGATTGCTACTATTTGACTATTCCAATGAAAAGCCCAAGTCTGGGGATTGAAAAATCATCACAAGGTGCTAGATGAGCAGAGCCCTTACTAACCTATGTCAAATTATGATAGATCAAATGATATGCCATGTATTCATCCTATTTGAAAAAGAAGTTTTGGGTATAAGGGCTATCCTAATTTATCCATAAACTTGCCACTTGTTACAAAAAGGTGGATTTTTTTGGGGTAGTGTCCAACTTCACACTTCTAAATGGTCTCACTGACTTGAGATTTAGACTTAGAGGGTTGACTAAAGTAGGCGTGTCATCACTCCATGCTTGAATAGTCAAACATTTTTCCAAGAACCAACTTTCTCTTAGCCTACTACTTTTGTTTTAGGGAAAACTCTACTTCATTTCACATTCATCATATCTTCAAATGAAAATATTTCATAGCATCTATAAAATTCTCAATCCATATCTAGAACTTAGTCAGATTTCTAGACATTTGGACTCACTACCTTCGACTTCTTACATTACCATCTCATATGAAAAAGGAAAATGATCAATTAGGTGCCCAAAAGAATGAAGATGATGGATGCAATAAACTCGATCAACGACTTTGTATCACCATGAGAGTTCTAAGATCATTAGCTCTTCCAATAATTTGATCCCAAGAAGTGGATATGGAAAAGGGATGTTCCTCACTAGTTTCTATTACATTTCTATTATATGTTATGTGAAATCTATAAACCTAGTTTGGTTCATATTTTTTTTAAATCCTCTCATTTTATTCAAGTAATTAGTAATTGTTCATTCATATAAGACCAAGACTATTAAACTTTGAACTTCTTCACTTCACTTAGAAATTGAAGGAAGCTATTCTTACTATTCTAAATTGAAATTATTATTACTACCCCTATCTATTTCATTTGCAAAAAAAAAAATAGATCGTTGGAACAATCCATATTCGTGATGCAACTATTGTTACATTAGATTTCATAAATAGTTCTTTCCTTATGGAACTACAATACAAAACAAAGTTGAGATTCTTTAATACAGAAGTAATATATAATATAAAAGGGTAAAAGAAGTTACTCTCCTTTGAATCTAGATGGCCCAAAATCGAATTCAAATAAAGAAAGAAAATAAAGATGAAATGAAAATATTCAAAAAAATTTAATTTTTTGTAGAAGTCAATGTTTTCCTTTTTTTCGTGTCCATATATAATGACTGATGAATCAAGAATTTTTAATTGGAACTCAATGAATTCTTTCAATTAGTTTTTCTTACTATCGTATCTAGATTGAAACTTAGGTAAATGTTTTATTCATAGATGTGGTAAAAGAACATATCTAATTTAGCTCTTCCATGCTTATTCTAACTAGTTATTTTGGTTTGTTACTAGCTGCTTCAACTATAACCCCAGCTCTATTTATTGGTTTGAACAACATACAACTTATTTGAAATAAATGAAATTCAATAATCAATTGATAAAAATCAAAATAAAAGCCTCAACATATTTCATTTCGTGTATTCTAAGGTTTCTTCCGCATCAATTGCCAATTCATGGTCATTGAGATTCATGGATAATTTAGATTCATATTTAAGGATATATCTTACCTCTCTTTTTATTCCTTAAAATAAATCAAAATGATTGAAGTTTTTCTATTTGGAATCATCTTAGGTCTAATTCCTATTAAGTAAGATCTCTTTTTCTTATTGACCTCCTCCTTGTAGGAGGTCAAATTGAAGTTGCAATTCTACTTTGCTTTGTGAAGTTCTTTCATTGTAATTTGATATAACATAAATAATCACACTCTGTAGGATTTGAAGCTATGACATCGGGTTTTGGAGATCCTCGTTCTACCAAACTGAACTAAGAATGAGATGTTGGGTTCATCCACAGATTTATGTTCAATAATCTCTGAGGCTTATAATGTGTTCAATCCCATATGAAGTAAAAAATGTTGATAAAGGGAAGGTGGCCTATAGGTTGGAGGGAATAGAAAATTCTATTTTAGAGTTATGCTGTCTTGAAGGCTGGGCAAGGATCTGAACTTTGTAAACCTGCTGGTAACAATAAGTGTGCAATAATAAAAAAGCTATTGAATTGATATAGAAAGATTTTTTGGTCCAAATAAAGTCTCCTTCATATGATAAACCTCAAAGGCCTGGGAAGACCTCTTTCATAGCCTCAATTATTTTCTTGTTTGGGTTTCCAAGCAAAGACTCTCAAGCTTCACTTCAATAGTTTTAGTTCCTGATGGACCCTCTTTCTTGCTTATGAGTGATGTACTAGTTTAAGGTAAAGGTCAGGGTATAGGTTGTTGATACATAAGGATCTTCAAGAGGCTTCTATGATAGAAATGAAAATTTTCACTTTGCTAGACGGTCCAAAAAGAAAAGGTAGTAGTTTGATTCTTCAAGTCAAGAAGAAAAGGGAAGGCTAGCCTTTTAGCAAAACCTACTTTTGACAAAGCCTACTATAGAATATAATCGATGTAAACTACCAACTTCTTCTCTCTAGTGCCTTGACTTTCAAAGTGAAAGGGATGAATTCTACTCTACTTTCATACAACTAGATTCAGTTCATTGAATTGAAGTGGGAGAAGGGGCTTGGATGAGGCGAGGGCAACATTCTCTCAAAGACTAGCTAGGCAAAAAGATGAAGCTTTAGCCACTACTTTCTCTCCAATTTCGGGTAGCAGTTTCACATTTTTTGCAAAACCCTATTTATAGATCATGAGCCTTGGGAGCAGTTTGAAAAGACAAGCTTTCTGTCATCTTCCAAAATTCCAAGTACAATGAGATGAGAAATCTCATGTGGCATGTCACCACCTAGGAGCACATAAGGAATCCAAGAGGTATAATTAGCTTGAATCTCTTCAACCTTCTCCTCTTTCCACTGGAAGTGGTTATTCATTTGCTACCAAATCTAACCTTAGAGCCAGGAAAAAGTAGAAAATTGAAAGGAAAAGTTCTTTGCACCGAGTGTGTGCTCCAGAGATGTATTCTTCGACCTCTTCATTGGCAACCAAAGAATAAGGAAGCTAAAGGGTCTTTCTTTGCTGGGGAGTGACCTTCTCTGAGCTCTGTGTCTTCATAGTGACTTCAAAAGAAATAAGAGGAATCTTTAAAGCTCCAATTCATTTTGATGTTCGCTTGAAAGGAAGCTTCATTCTCAACCAAATCTTCTAGAGAAGCCTACGAGGGTTGGTTCTTATCTTGAGATAGAGTGTCATCGGACCTTGTTAGATAGCATTGTCCGGGGCTCTCTGTGTTCAAATCTACATCCATCCTAGAGGATTCATTGCCGCTAACCTGTGCATCCTTCTGTTTAGCTACATCTCCCACATCTGAAATAGTTAGAGTTGGAACTTTGACTTCTTCAAAACTAGCTGGTTTCTTGACCTCCCTAGTGTGACCTCAAAAAGGGAAACTAGTTAAGAAACACTAGTTATCATATATAGAAGATCGTAAGAGAGGTGAACAACTTTCCTCATATCTTTAGTAATGAAAGGATTCTTGAAATATGATTCGATTCTACTTGTTTTGCTTGACTTTTTCCATCCTATTCATTATTTATTTGATACATGGAGGTCGGTAATGTTTGTGAATTAGGTGTTGATGTGGGTACAAAAAAGGATGGATTCAAACCTACAAAAGCCTACATAGAAATTCCAGTGATGTGCCTTTTTTTCATATGTAAATTAAGTGAATTATCTCATCGAATGGACCCATGGACCAACATAGATTAGGCCGGGAGTTAGAGGTCATTGTCCAAAGGAGTGATCCTAGCTAGTTGGTCACGCACGAGATAACCATTTAGCCAAGCATATTGCTATAGGTTGGTGTACTTTCCATCACCTATGACATATACTATTCCACTTTAGAGAATACGCTTTTTGGCATAAATGGAGTTCTCAAAAGAGTAGGCCAAGTATTTAGGCTCCACATCTAGTGGACAACATCTCTTGGGAAAGTCTTTTGTTTCATTATTTGGCAAATGAAGTTGTGGTACATGTGAGAAGTTTCCAGAGCAATTTAGCTTGGAAGGTCAAGTTTTTGAGTGCAAGAGAAGGAATGGCAAGGCCTCCCTCCTGCCAGGGTTGGTAGATGGACCACCAATTCATCACATGGATTTTTGTACTTTACCTTGAGACCAAAGGAAGTCACATTGCAAGACTTCAATTTGATTGATTGTGTAGATAGGAAGCTTGAAGTTGCTTAACATGTGATTGGGTATCCCTATAGTTACTGATTTTGTCAGGGTTTTGTGCCCTACAAAGGTCAATAGCTAACTTTTCCAACCTTGCTATCTAGCATTGGTTTAGTATATCTCTCATTTGTGCTTTTGTGGGCCTTCCAGTGAGAGGGAGAATGCCAAGGTAGTCTTAATAGAGCCAGCATTATCAATTCTCGGATGAAGGCGTATTTCACTACAGTATTATCTATTGATTTCTTTTTCTATTGAATGACAGAGGGTTGACTTGTTGCCTGAATTCCTCATAAACTACATTTTTTTTGCTCAAATTGAGGCACAAGACTTGGCTTGAAAAAGGTAGGTTCGAAATTGAATTCCAAAGCAAAGGGATTGATTGCTAATGGCTAGAATCAGACTTTTTTGATAGCTTCAAGAAGAAGGAAAGGAGTGGAGCATAAAGCACCCTTTCTCCATATGCTAGGGTTTCACCATTCACCATGACATCTACATACATTAACCCATTAATGGAAGACTTCTTCTCATGTCTGTTGGCATTGAGAAGCTATAGGGGATTCACCCTAGAGGGTTCAACTTTCTCATCCCCAACAATAAGAGTAGAAAGTTTCTCCTTCTTTGGGCAATCACGACACGATGGCCCACCACCGATGAAGCATCCTGAGTCTACCTTAAAAGGTTTTCTTGGTAGGACCAATCTCTCTTTTATCATCACCACCCTACTCCTTCTCAATAGGGCAAAAAGTATCCTTCTCAATTTTTTCTTGGTGGTTGATGAACTTTACCCATATAAGCCTTCTACTAGTCGAATTGATGAGGCCAGATCCTAAAGATTTCATTTTTGCAGCTCGTTGCCATGTTCCCTATCTTCATAATCAATGACTACAAATGCCTAGCATACTTCCGCATAGACCTACTCTACCTTTGCAAACCTTCTCTACCCTACCATGATACATTCGTACAGAGAGAAATTGCTTTCACATTTCTCTTTTTTGATCATCCCTCCCAACTAACGATATGTGGATTAGCAAGGGCATCCTGATTGCTACGAAACTAAGTTTTAGCATCCTCACCAATGAAGCTCAACCCAATTTTGAACTTCTTTGCTTCAAGAGTACAACCCCATCTCTCCTATGAAGTTCTCTAAGTGCTTGGCATTTCGCTCCCCCAAGTACTTCTTTGGGCCATGTGCCTTCACATTAGTGAGAATCTGATGGCCCATCATCGGATGGAGTCAAAGAAAATGCATTCTTTAACACTCCAATGTCTTCCTTCAACCCATCAATAACACTTTAGAACTAATCCCTCAATGAGTGCATCTCATTTCTCAACCCATGCTCCGAGTTACCATCCCCAAGATGAGCCTAGATGCATGTAAAAAGCTCATGAATTTCACCTTTCAAAGTCTATATTTTGGCATCCATTATTTGCACTTTGGCATCTACCATCTGTATGTATGTGTGGTGTCACTGCATGCATGGCTATTGACATGTGTGAGTCCAAGTTTATCCTCTAGCTTGATCATATGTCGTTCACCGTGGATATGCCTTTAGTGCATACTTACTCCAAACCTACCTCTATCAGATAGCTAGCCACACCTTCAACCCAACTTGCAACCTTTACCATAACCACAACTAAATACCAGAGGATGTATTCTCAATCTAAGAAAACAATATCTCCTTGCCTGGAAGGCTGAACCACATCAGGCCATACATGTTGAATTGACATCACTTTTGTCAGGAAAGACAAGATGCACAGCACAACAGGGTCGGCATCAGACACCCACAAGGTAACACCAAGATGCAAACCATGAGCAAGAGCAAAGGTTGAGCTGCAATTTCATTCCCCCGAAGTTCTAACAAAATTGGCCAAGTATGGCTAGTTCTTTATTTTGCATTCATCATTACCATTCCTTATCAAAAAGGCAGCATAATATGCTATTTTGGAAAAAAAGTTTGAAAGGGTAGGCAGTGTGTGCTAGAGGAAGAAACTTAACAAGAATTCTTCAGAGAGTAACCTTGGCTGGGGAGGTCAGGGGATGAAGTGAAAGTAAAGAAAGAAATATTTGAAAGCCTCTTCTGATCTTAGACTCTAGTTCTATGTTCGAAGGGTTGCTAATAAAGCTGATAAGTAGGTTGATGGGAAAGATACCAAGAGAAGATGGAGCTCTTTTCCATACCAACTATTTTACAATAAAGGAGGAAAATTAGTCAATAGAGGTTGGTATCAAACAACTAGGGTTTAGCACCACCAACTAATAAAAAAAGGCATATAAAGGAAAGGTTTTCCTAAGCAAGAGTTTCCTATGTATGGAATGGGGTGGCTAACTTGCCTCAACTCAATAGAAACTCCCCACAACTTACAAACAAGGTGGGCTTAGAAATGAGAACTTTAAAGCATGACCGACTTTTAATCTTAAGAGAGAATAAGAGGTCTACACGATGCTTGAGGGGGGGGGGGGGGGAGAGGGGGCAAGCTCAAATCTGAGTTTTGAATGTTGAATTGAATGAAAGAAGCATTGCTTCTATATTCTATATGTGATCTTCACTTTGTGCAGCTGATGTTTCTTTTGATTGGGATGAGTGTATGGCCTTTCTAGAACCATTGTTGATGCAACCTGTTATATTCCATGTACTAGAATCGTTCAAAAGAAAAGAGTCACCCAGTTTGTCCATGATGAAGTATAGGATATCTATGTGTTCCCAAAAGGGGAATTCATGATAGAATCATTGAAGCATTCATCAAAACTTATTTGATCTTTACTCTCTCAAGCTATCAAAGAGAATTATGGCTTTAGCAGTGATGAAAACTCCATTGAGGAGAACTCCCAATCAATTAAGGGATACAAAATAGATGGATGCCCAATCTATGCTAAAGTTCAATATTGCTTTTATCCACACCTTCCTTCTTCTCTTTCCAATGAGAACTAGACACGCATCCCATATTCTCATTCAAAATAATGAGTCTTCACCTTTAGCTTTAGTGGACTCTTTTGAATGGTGAGTAGTATTGGGTAGTTTAGGCAATCTGACCTCTTCATCTAGTAAGTTGTAGATCAAATTGTTTTACTACCTTCTATCTATGAGATTGTTAGGCAGATGGATTCGCTAAGCACATGCCCATGCCAACAAAGCAAAAAAGGGTGGCAAGCAACAAGACTAGATAAAACTCAATTGAAAAGAAATTTGTTAGTTTGAATAAAAGAATTCAATTCATCAAATCTTAGCTATCTAAGCTAAAGCTTTTACTACACCTCTTCTATTCTACTATTTCTAAAAGTGAAGTAAAATAAGATTTTCTCTTCTAAACTCAATCAGGCTTCATTTTTAGTAGCAGTTTCAATTGGCCCTTCTGCACTCTAGCAAGAACTTGCTTCATGAACGTAACTCGTACTGAAAGTTCCTGAAATTCATAAACTTTGCTCCTTTTGGTTCAAGCTATCTTGAACTAGACCTAAATCTACTTATAGAAATAGATCTTTAAAATGAGAAAGGGAATTGAAGTAGCTGCTATAAGTTAGTTATTTCACTAATTCATCTCTAGCATAAGATAGTCCTTTCCATCACCTAAAAAAGAATTTGAGATTTCTTTCTTTTGAGTTTTGAAATTGCTTTCTTCAATGGTTGAATAGTCGATAGAGCTAGAGGCTACTAAAGTTTCACAAGGATCTTTTCCATGGAGCACTACACTAAGGAGTTATAGCTTTCAACTAAAGATTGCCAGAAGTTAAACAAACTTTGAGATCAAAAATTCATTTGGATTGATTTTCTTATCCCTCTCTAAACTAGCACCTTAGTCTAAAAAACTTACTTCAACATGGATGGATAGATGCCATACAGCCATTAGCTATTAAGTCTTTCGAGTTAGGGATCCATAATGACTTCATTGACTGATCATCGAGCAAGTAAGATGCTTTATGTAGGTCAGAAAACTCGATAAGCATGTTATCAAGTTAGGCCAACCTCGGAACTAGATGTCATCACATTTTTCATCTAACCCCAAAGTGGATGGCTAGGGATCATTTGGACAGAAAGAAGGATTATTCCTAGGAAATATTATTTCAAGAAGCATCATTTACTTTGTTGTTCAAAGCATAGTAGCAACTCACCAAGTGGGAAAATGAGGACCATTGGATCGAGTGTATGAATGATATAACATAGTAAGTAAGTACCTCCTCCGAAATATTAAAGAGTGAGGGCACCAATGGGTCTCCCTGTGGCAATCCCCGTGATGACTTAAAGAAACCATGTACTCCTCCATTTTATAGAACAGAAAACCAGCTAACAATTAAACATCACATGGATGTACTTAATCCAGCTAGAGTGAAACCCAAAATGCCTTAGTATTGAAAAAAGTACCTCAACTGATCACACACCTAATCTCAAATTTGTATCAACAAAATTTGAATACTCTAGATTTATTATCAAAAAAATTTGATATTGTTCATTGTTTATATACAAAATTAGCATAGAATGATTGGAATTTGTAGAAAAGTAGTTGTTTTAACTTACCTTTCAATTATTCTCTCCTAAAAATTTGTGTCAAGTTTGAGAAGTACAGCAAAGAAAGGTTGGGAGATTTGAAAATATGATAGACTTAACAAAAGAACTATCTTGAAAAGAGACTCCTACTATGGATGGGATGGCCTCCTTCGGAGTCAACAAGATAGTCTGATCCTCCTTCGTAAGCTTGTTCAACTACAAAAGGGCCTTCCCAAGTTGGCTAAAACTTGCCTTTACGGTGAAGTGCCATGATTGGCCACCGAAGAAAGAGAACAAGGTCTCCAGCTCAAAAGGTTCTAGGTAGGACTAACTTTTCATGCATTTGGGACATTCTAGCACAATAAATCTTAGAATTTTGTTGAGCTTGAAGTTTGACCTCATTGAGATTCTCAAGTTCTTCCAGCCTTAGCTGGGCACTCTCATCCTTAGTGAACTTGTAACTGAGGGCAATGTGCAATGAAGGAAGCTTTATCTCTAGAAGCACGATAGCTTTGACTCCAAAGGTGAGAGCATAAGAAGTAGACTGCGTTACAGTACGGTAAGTAGTCTAGTACATCCACAAGGCCTTTTGCAACTTTCATTCCTTGTTATTAGTGAGAATTTTTTTGATAAATTGTACTAAAGTCTTTTTCAAGGCCTCCGCCAAGCCATTAGCCTTGGGATAGTAAATCGTCGAGTACCGCCAATCTATGTGATGTGGGTGAACAAATCTAGTAATTTTTCAACTCCAAAAGGTAGTGCCATTGTCAGATATGATCCAGCAAGGAAAACCAAATCAATATATGATTTTATCCAATTTTTATTTTCTTTATTTATCCCTGAAGAATTCTATGACATTGTTTTCCTTAACCTTTCTTAGTGGAACTACTTCAGCCCACTTAGAAAAGTAATCTGTAGCGATGAGGATAAACCTATGACCCTTGGATGATGGAGGATCGATAAGACCAGCTACATCCGTATCCCAAGCCGTGAATCCACCGTTGGATGGAGAGGATTTGGAGGTTGGTGCAAAATGGTTCCATGAACCTAGCACTAATGATACTTATGAGCGTGATTTATAGTCTTGAGTCATGGGCCAATACGAGGTGCTAAATTTTAGCTTCATCTTGGGCACATATTGGTGTGCTCCACACAATCCAAAATGTACCTCACCCATGACCTTTCCTCCTTTGCCAAGGAATTGAAGTCACAATTGCTAAAATGATCGCATAAAGTCTTATTAACAAAAGTGAACAAAAGAGCTCTCTTTTTGACTTAAGATGCAAGAGAGGGTTTGTGGGAGAGTTTTCCACATTGTAGATACTCAATCAAGGATTTCCTCTAGTCATCAACTTCATCTAGGGATGTCTTCATATTTGCAGGAGACAATCTTTGTCGATTATGGATCAACACCATAATGTGATAGAAAAAGAGAACTTGCTTGCCAATTCTTTAGCAATCTTGGAGAGTGCATCTACCTGACCATTATTGCATCAAGGCACTCTCATCAAGATGACCTCATAAATATATCCAAGCAACTCCATCACTTTTTTCTAATATTGTACTAACTATGGCTTGCAAACTTTATAGATTCCAACTACATGGTTGATAATGAGCTACGAGTCTCCAAGAATGTGAATTCTTTAAGTTGAGATCCTCCTCGGCCTCTTTTAAGACTTTAGGGACTTCAGGAATGCAAGTAATCACCCTGCACAAACTATAGCCTAAGGACTGTGTGTGGAGTTTCCACATATCCCAACTAGTGCCTTGTTGGGGTAAGTCAGTACAACACGACCGGTCACATAGGCTAGCCTATTTAGCTATCCACTTTGATGGCAAGAAACTAGTACATAGATACTTATCTTCTAAAAGATAAGAGTAATATGAAACTGGAAGATCTTTCATTTCATCATTTGAAGTGAAGAAGGATTACAACTTTTTTTGCCTTTAGTGGACCTAGAACTATCAAAAAAGATCCCACGCTTAGTGTGCCTCTTTTTTGGGGGCACATAGAACATTCCCATATCTACCACTAGCCTTGAAGAGGGAGTGAGGTCAGTGATAAAGGCAAGTGCTAGACTTTTTTTTCACTTTGTTCAACCGCTTACTTTCTCTGCATTGATTTTGCTCAACTTCTGAAGATTCTTCCTCTACCTCATCTGCCCATTCTACTGCCATGATATGGCGTAGGAGGTACTTACGTTGAAAATTTGGGTGCTACCTTTGGAAGCCAAACCTGGTGCTTACAAGGTCCATCCTCACCCTGTTGGCGGGGAAGGAAATACTCTGCATCCTTGTACTAGTCGATTTCATACACTACTTGGGTATCACCCTGTATACAGTACTCCACCCCATCACATTAATATTTTATACATTAATGAAGCATTGAGGGTATCATCATATTCATTGATCCACAGCCTACTGATCAATGCATTGTCAGAGGTGTTTGAATCTATGATGTGAAACTTGGCTTTAGTCCTCAGATCACCAAACTGTAGTGGGAGGGTGATAGACCTGAGTGCTTTCACACCCTATTCATTGAACCCCCTTTAAGCATGAGTTTATTAGAGCTCAACTATCCGTATCAAGCTAGCTAAAGTCTTTACATTCATAATTTGAATTGAAGCCCTAGGATCTACTAGGATTCGGTTCCATTTTGTACCATTTACAGTCGTTGACACATATAAGGGATGATTGTAGTCTGATATGCCTAGCAATAGATCTTCATCGAAGAAGGTTACTCCGAGAATCTTCTTGAGGTAGTGTGCTTCTTCCAAGACTTTCTTGGCAAAGTAAGCAAAGAACACCTATGGCTCTAGTAATGCTTTGACTAGAGTTTCCCTCAATTTATGGGACATCATCAAAGCATCGTAAATGTTAAGAGAGGCTGGGAGCTTCCTTAGGTGGGTGAGCACATTGTAATCCACCTTATATGGTTGCTTTCCACTTTTCTTCTCTGTCTTTGAGAAGATAAGCTCGCCTCGTACTCTTAAACACCTGATCTTCTTCTATTCTAGTAAGCTAAGGATGACTTCAACTCACCTACCCAACTAGTTGTCAAAGACCATTTTATAGATGAACCCACATGGTAAAAGAGGAAGATCCAGCAACCAACCTAGACCTCATCAGGCATTGTTAGAAGTACACATGGTGGACAAACAAGTAAGTGATAAGAAGATAAAGAGAAAAAACTCAACTACCATTGCCCTTCCAAACAAAGAAGATAATGGACTTTCAATCAAGTGAGTTCATAGCTGATTGACCAAACCAAAGCTTCACTTTTGATCCCTTGAAATAAAGAAAGTCTTCATTCCCTTCTGCAAGATCTAATCTTATAAATAGGGGATTTGATCTAGAGAGGCAAGTCATTCTTTTGAAGTGTTAGGTTTTCTATAATGAGATGAGACAAAAAGGAGCTTTCATTTCACTAAGAGGATAGGTGGATAAATGAAATGAAAACCAAATTTCTAAATCGAAGATCGGTAAGGACATTTCTTTCTTATCTTGGAAGACTAGTTTATCCTTATAACTCTTCTCGTGCCCTTTCAGATTCTTATACTTTAGACTTTCTATTCAAATTCTTGTACTTCTCACTTTTCAAGTTCTATTTCACTTCTTACAAGAAAGAGTTGTACCAAGGTGTGATTTTAAGGAGCAGTTACATTTGGTTTCTTACATGACAACTTTCAAGCAAGCTAACCAAGTAGCAGTGAAGTGAAATTGAAGTGACCAATAGGTTGACTCAACTTTGAGCAAAGAAGGGCAATGGAATGTCAGTAGCTTTCTTGCCTTAGTGCTATCACATATCTAATAAGTAGAAGTACGGAGGTCAATAAAATGGATTTTGGGAAGATGCGGCTAAATGCTTTTCTGCTCAGTAGAGGGAGGAGAAGTGACTTTGAGGCTTAAGGTAGTTCACCTCAAGTCATAATATAATCTAGTATGACATCAATAGGAAGGTAATGTAGCTAAGCTGAGACTTGCTTCTGAGGCATTTCAAACTTGACTTGCTCTTATCAATGTGATATTTTTTTTTATTGAAGAAGTGGAGTTTGCTGCTATCATAGATAAGAGTTACCGAATTACTAGAACTCCCTAGGTTTAAAAGAAGAATTGTGTCGATTTAAGATGAAATGGCAATAGCTGTAGGTTTTCTCCATAAGAGAGTTAGGATTGAGCTTTCACTAATAGAAAGAGAAAAATTTGAGACAGCAAGGTCTCATATCTAAGAATATGTTTTTTAGCTTTTCTCAAGATTGAGTACTAGGAAGTCAAAGATGCTACATAAGTGCTCTTGGTCTTATATCCGTATCCCCTGCTTTTAGCCTTATTAGAATTCAATGTTAGAAAGAAGAGTGACCCATCTTTCTTTTTTAGATAGATAAGAGATCCTCTAAAGTAATGGCCTTTTAATTATCCCTCCTCCCCCAACTTAAGCAAATGAACCTCATTCAAATAACCTTTATGCCACAACATGTCCGATTTTGAGCAAATTAGAAAATAGCCCGGCTATGTACAAAAATAGAAAAGGTGTCATAAACTCTTCTTTTGATAGGCAGAAGGTATAATGCTGCTTTGAATTGACTAGACCAAGGCCCCCTACTCACCCTGTTCATGGTTTGTTGGCTGGGAAGAGTAATAAGTCTTTTCTTTTTTCTCTTTACCTTGGTGTGACTAGAACTAGAGCTATTGCTATATAATCCCTAATCTTTAGTTGATATTGCATATCACATCACAAGGGATTGCTTAAGATAAAAGATCATAAAATTAGTCTAAATAATAATAAAACTATATATTTTAGTCATATCACTTACATGTTTTAAACATAAACAATATATTATGATGTCATGCTCTACCTATTATGAATTTGACCAAATTCCACCATTTTAAAGTCTAAATCAACATTTTTATAAATAATGCTAGTGTAGGCTAATTACCTAATTGTAAAATACTAAAAGAATTTAAAATATGCGAACAAATATATTATGATATATGATGCTATACTATGCTACAACATATAACATTTATTTTGAACATAAAATCTTACTTTTATACTACAAGTGGTGTAGCACACCTTTGGTACTACAACCTAATTCCCACTTCAAATTTAACAAATTTCATCATCTGATTTATTTAAATCAATATTTTTATAATTTATATTAATATAGACTATAGGCACAATACCATAATATACTAAAACATTTCAAAACATCTTATAACATCCAAAAAAATCACTACATGCTCAAATATATGATGCTACAATATATATATGGTATTATAATATGATTTAGAGGTATTCAAATCTCTAATAGTCAAGGAAAGTCTCTTGGAGACATTTTCTTTAGCTACCATAACTATGTAGATTAGGTCATTCTTTAGATCTACTCTTAATGACATATTTATTCAAAGTTTAAGGTAGGGTTTAGGGTTACTTTATGGTTTAGAGTTTAGGTTTAGGGTTTAGGTTTAGGGTTTGGGGTTTGTGGATATAGGGTTTAGGTCAGGTTAGAGTTTGGGGGGTTTAGGTTTAGGTTTAGGTCAGTGGTTGGCAGTTTGTTGGGTTAATTTTAGGATTAGGATTTAGGGTTTAGGGTTTAAGGTTTTTTTAAATTAAGTAAACCATTAGTTTATGTTATTTTTAGTTTATTTATTTATTTATTTTATTTATTTTTATTTTTATTTTATTTAGGTTTATTTTTTATTTAGTTTAGTTTATTTATTTTAGTTCCATTTAATTTATTTCAGGTTTAGGTTTATTTTCAATTGAGTTTTATTTTTATTTTACTTTTTAGGTTTAAGTTTTATTTTATTTTATTTTGGATTTAGGTTTTTTTTTTTTTTAGGTTTAGGTTTAAGTTTTATTTTAAGTTTATTTTAGTTTTATTTTTTTAGTTTAGTTTTAGGTTTATCTTTAATTTATTTTATTTTATTTAGTTTAGGTTTAGGTTTTATTTATTTTATTTTAGGTTTAGATTTATTTTATTTTCTTTATTTTATTTTTATTTTAGGTTTAGGTTTTTTTTAGTTTAAGGTTTAGGTTTTATTTTTATTTATTTTTAGGTTTTTTTAGGTTTAGGATTTTATTTAGTTTTTATTTTATTTTCTCTTAGTTTATTTTAATTTTACTTTAGGTTTGGTTTTTATTTTATTTAGTTTTTATTTTTTAGTTTAGTTTATGTTTTTATTTATTTTATTTTAGTTTAGTTTTTATTTTTTTATTTTTTATTTTTTAGGTTTAGGTTTAGATTTATGTTTTAATTTATGTTTTAATTTTATTTTTTTATTCTATTTTGGATTAGGTTTTTTTATTTATTATATTTTTAGGTTTTATTTAGTTTAGGTTTAGGTTTTTAGCTTTTTAGGGTTTAGGGGTTTAGGGTTTAGATTTTAGGGTTTAGGTTTTAGGTTTAGGGTTTAAGTTTAAGTTTAGGGTTTAAAGTTTTTAATAGAGAACAAATTCAGATTCAACATTTCTTATTTTTGATTTTATCAACCAAGTAGCATGCCAAGTTTTCTAAGACTAAAGTGATGAGATAGATGAAAAATGTGCACTCATAGAGCAAATCAAAAACCCTAGATAAGTAAAACCATGTCTACTATAAGGACACAGTTCCATAAGTAGTAGATTGGATCGATCATTCTTCCATTTCTCCAGTTCCCATCAATACCACCCCCGCCTCTTGAGTTATGGGATCCACCATCACATCCCCGATCTCTCCCTCCACCACCATAATGGCTATAACCTCTATCCCTCCTCTCGCTTCCATAGCCACCACTGCCTCACCACCTCTATATCCACCAGCACCTCTAGATCCCCCACCACCACTAACATAATCTCTCTTCCCTTCACCTCCGCTGATCTAGACTGAGCCTGGACAAGTGATGTTCCTACCATCGTGGTTCACCATTCTGTGGGGTTTATGGTTTAGGTTTAGGGTTTAGGTTTTTAGTTTGGTTTAGGTTTGTGGTTTTAGGTTTAGGTTAGGGTTTAGGTTTAGGGTGGGTGTGGTTTAGGGTTTAGGGGTTTGGGGGTTTAGGGTTTAGGTTTTAGGTTGTAGATTTAGGGTTGTAGGGGGTTAGTTAGGTTTAGGAGGGTTTAGGATTTAGGATTTTTTTTTAAAATTAAGTAAACCAAGATTTAAAGTTTATTTAGCTTATTTATTATTTATTTGAGTTTATTTTATTTTTTATTTTTATTTAGGTTTATTTTTTATTTTTATTTATTTTAAGTTTATTTATTTAATTTTTGGTTTTTTATTTTAGTTTATTTTTTAGGTTTAGGTTTATGTTTTAGTTGAATTTTATTTTTATTTTATTTTTTAGGTTTAGGTTTTATTTTTTTTACTTTTAGGTTTAGGTTTAGGTTTTTATATTACTTTTTTAGGTTTGGGTTTTAGCTTTTTATTTTATGTTTATGTTTAGGTTTTAGTTTTTAGTTTAGGTTTAGGTTTATTTTTAGTTTATTTATTTTATTTAGTTTAGATTTAGGTTTAGGTTTAATTTATTTTAGATTTAGGTTTCATTATTATTTATGTTAGTTTAGGTTTAGATTTATTTTATTTTATTTATTTTATTTTTATTTTTGGTTTAGATTTTTTTTTAGTTTAGGGTTTAGGTTTTATTTTTTATTTATTTCTAGGTTTTATTTTAAGGTTTATTTTTTAGGTTTAGATTTTTATTTTATTTTAAGTTTATTTTATTTTTATTTTACATTTAGTTTTTATTTTATTTAGGTCTTTTCTTCTTAGGGTTATTTTATTTTTAATTTAGTTTAAGTTTTTTGTTATTTTATTTTAGTTTATTTCTATTTATTTATTTTATTTTATTTTTAGGTTTAAGTTTAGGTTTTATTTTATTTTATTTTTTATTTAAGTTTGGGTTTTTAATTTATTTTATTTTAGGTTTAATTTAGTTTAAGTTTAAGTTTTTAGGTTTTTAGGGTTCAGGGTATAGGGATTAAGGTTTAAGATTTTAGGGTTTAGGGTTAGGGTTTAGGATTAGTTTTAGGGTCAGTTTAGGGTCAGTTAGGTTTAAAGATGATTTAGGGCCCAGGTTAGTTAGTTTTCAGGGTTTAGCCTCAGCTCAGCCTCAGCTTTGGCCTTGGGTTTTTAGTCAGGGGTTAGGAGTTTAGGGCCTTGAGCCTGGGTTAGTGGCCTGGGGTTTTGGGCCTGGGGGTAGTTAGGGTCAGGGTGGTCAGTGGGAGGGAGGTTTAGTTAGTAGGGTTTAAGGTTGGTGGTTTGGTAAGTTTTAGGGTTTAGGAAGGAGGATCAGGTGGTTAATCAGGGTTGTAGGGTTTAGTGTTTAGGATTTATGGTAGTTTAGGAGTTTTAGTTTTTTTAAAGCAAACAAACCCAGTTTAGTTTATTTATTTTATTTATTTATTTTATTATTTTATTTTAATTTATTTAGTTTAGTATTTATTTATTTTAGCTTTATTTTATTTTAGGTTTTTTATTTTAGTTTATTTTAGTTTTAGGTTTAGGTTTATTTTATTTTTATTTTTTATCTTATTATTTTATATAGTTTTTTTAGGTTTAGATTTTATTTTTATTTAGGTTTAGGTAGTTTAGGTTTTATTTTATTTTTTAGGTTTAGGTTTTAGGTTTTTATTTTATGTTTTTTTAGGTTTTTTTTAGGTTTTTTTAGTTTAGGTTTAGGTTTATTTTCAGTTTATTTTATTTTATTTAGTTTAGAATTTAGGTTTAGTTTATTTTAGGTTTAGGTTTAGGTTTTATTTCTTTTAGTTTATGTTTAGGTTTATTTTATTTTATATATTTTTAAGTTTAGGTTTTTTTTAACTTTGGGTTTAGTGTGTGTTTAGGGTTTAGGTGCTTTTTTAGTTTAGGGTAGTTGGGTTTAGGTTTAGGGTTGGTTTAGGGTTTAGGGGTCAGGAGAAGGGTTTAGGTTAGGGTTAGGGGTTTAGGGTTTATAATTTAGTTTATTTAGTGTTTATGGTTTAGGTTTTGGGTATTTAAGGTTTAGGGTAGTTTAAGGTTTAGGTTTAGGTTTAGGTTGTGGTAGGGTTTAGGGATTTAAGGTATAGTTTAGGGTTTAGGCATGGGTTTAAGTGGGGTTTTAGGGTTTAGGGTTTAGGATTTAGTGTTTAGGTTTTAGGTTTAGGGTTCAAGTTTTTATTTAGGGTTTAGGATTTTTAGTTTTTTTTAATAGAGAATAAATTCAGATTCAACATTTCTTCTTTTTGATTTCATCAACCAAATAACACATCAAGTTTTCTAAGACACAGGCAATGACATAGATCAAAAATGAGCATGCATAGAGCAAATAAGAAACCCTAGACAGCTAGAATCGTCTCTACTATAAAGTCATAGTTCCATAAGCATTAGATTGGATCGCCGTTCTTCAATTTCTCCAGTTCCTATCAAAACCACCCCAACTTCTCGAGTAGCGGGATCCACCATGATATCCCTGATCTCTCCCTCGGCCACCACCATGGCTGTAACCTCCGTTGCTCCTCCAGCCTCTATAACCACCACTACTATGACCAACACCTCTATATCCACTAGCACCTCTTGATCCACAATCACCACAGCGATAATCATTGCCTCCGCCTTCACCTCCACTACAGAATTTAGACTGAGCTTAATTGATAGTGATGTTCCTTCCATCAAGGTTTTGTCCATTCTTAAGGTCTAGGTTTAGGTTTATTAGGTTTTAAGGTTCAGGTTTATTTATTTTTATTTATTTAGTTACTTTATGTTTAGATTTAGGGATTGGGGTTAAGGGTTTACGGTTTAGGGTTTAGGGTTAGGGTTTAGGGTTTAGGGTTGAGCATTTAGAGTTTAGGGTTTAGGGTTTAGGGTTTTAGGGTTTACACTTTTAGGGTTTTGGGTTTAGGGTTTTTTAGGGTTTAGGGTTGTAGGTTTAGGGTTTAGGGTTTAGGATTTAGGGTTTATGGTTTTTTTTAAAAAAATAAGTAAATTGGTAGGTTTATGTTTATTTAGTTAATTTAGTTAATTTTATCTTTTACCAAAGAAGGAGAGAGAATCACGCAAAGTTATAATAAGAGGAAGATTAGAAACGTAAGGTAATATAGACAAAAGTTAGAGGAAAATAACATAATATGAGTATGTTAGTAAGGAATTGTGATAGAGAAATCAGGCTCAATCACATGTTGGGGCAGATGCAAGTATGAGCATCCAAACTTTGAAGGGTTACATCACATGAGCTATTACCAACCAATAGGGGTGAGATCATCATAGCCATCATAGCCAACAAACCGTGAGAAGGAAGCACCAGGTTGTTGATATTCTTATGAGCTTTATTACCAACTAAGCAAAATCATATCATAGAATTGCTAAAGGAGGATGAGAAAAATATCATCAATAAGTCATCTTGACATGAGAATACATAAACAGTGAGCCATCTTAGCCAAAATCTCATGAATAGTCATATTCAAGAAAGAATTAGTTGATATAATCCTTCCATAAGAAAATTACGAGACAACTTTGAAAACCATTAAATAAGTCAATGAGCTTATACTTAACACCATCCCAATCACATGATATGTAAATGAATCTTTTAGTGCAAAAAACCAAAAAATTATTAATGTCTGGAAAAGCAATAGTAAGGAGGATAGCATAAACAAGGAATGAGCGCAACCAAAATAAGCACCAAAAAAAAGTTAAAGCATAAATAGTATTGAAATTGAGATAATCGGATCAAAATCAATCCGAGAGAACAAGGTAGCAAAAGGCAACAACATCCAAGATAGAAAGGGACTAATAATACCATTCAATAAATTCTTAAAACCATAAATGAAATGAGGTAATAGGTGATGCGGGTCGAAAAAATAGGAGATAAATTGCCGGGCAATCGAGCAAAAACAAAACAATATACAACATTGGAACTATAATAAAAATCAACAAGTGAATTGAAATGAGTCTCAACATTAAAATCGAAAAAGCAGTTAAGATGAACATCCAAGATAGGAAGATATAGTAAATTGGTCATAAAACTCTTCAATTAGAATAAGCATGGCAATAATAGATAAACAAATAAATAAAGCATAAAAATAGTTATCCTGAAGGTAGCAAATCGGTAATCACTAAAACCCTCACCATCGGACACAATGGGAATAGCTTTGGGGCATGAGACCACGAAATTCTACAACCAACAAAGAAAGAAAAGCCCGAGGTGACAAGGTAAAACAAAAGGTAAATCTCAAGACAAGAGACAACCAAAATAGCAAAAACTAGTTAGCTTGCCATGATGCCACTCATCCAGTATAATCAAAATAATAGATACAAGTTTGACAAAAAGGATGAAATAGCGATGAAAAGGTAGATCAATGAATTCTGATAGGCATAAAATAAACTAGTAAGGTGGTTCAAAGAAAAATCTACCAAAACAACTTCAATAGACTTGTGAACAAAATAATCCAAAGCCCAGGGGGGAAGGTGGGTGATCGGATCACCAACCAACAAGGCGTTAAAACCAACAAGGCCAAGATTCCACCCATAAACATATATCGGTAAAGGAAGGGATAGATAATGAATGGCTCCCCACCATAAGCCTATCCGATAAGTGACATTTAAATCGGTCGATTAAGGGATGCTTATTAACCATAACCCAATTACAAGGGTAATGACAATAATAACCAATGGGTTTGTCAATAAACCAATTATGCATATAAGAAATCATTGCTTAATTCCAAGCATAACAAAGAAATGTGCTTCAAGTTGTACATGTTCCAATCATAGCAGGATGGAGAACAACAAGGAAAAGCAACAACATCCAGTGTTAGCATAATCGAGAAAATAGCATGGACAATTTTACAGTAAGCAATGCCCACAATCTCGAGATGCACAATGATAATCCCAAAACTCCAAACCTGAGCATGGGAAGCAAGAAAGCGACAAGACTAGTGTTGAGAAAAATAACACAATTCCATTTACGCAAAATAAGGTGGGATATCCCAAGCACAAAATAACAACAATAAAGAAAATTACCAATAGGTGCTCAATAGCGTCTAAGAAAAGCAGTTCATGCAGTTACTTTGTCACATAGTACCAAGGATATTGTGATCATAATTAGGCATATAGGATAGACCATTGGTTACATATAAGCGAAGAGTAGAATGGTCTTGAGTTTTCATGATCTCTCAAAACATGAAGGGTGAAAACAATTGTATAAAGTCAACATCAACCCAAATGTTAACAACAAAAATAGAAAATTAAGAAAAGAAGAGGAGGGTAAACAGTAAGAACCAAAAGGAGAAACAAGGTAATCCATTCTGGGGATAGAAGACATCATTAGCGAATTTTAAGACAATAAAGGTCCAAAACTAGAACTTGCTAAGGCAGGCAGCAAGATGGCAAAAAAAAGGAAGAAAAGCGGGAGAAGCGAAAAAAAATCTGCAGAACCCAAAGAGATTAAAAAAAATCAACAAACAAATCAACAAACAACCATGGTAGCAAACCTCAAAAAAAGTAATTAAGCCCAATCCATTCCAGTACAAGGATTTCAGACCAAAATAACCATTAAAAGTGACAAGGGTATTACAATTTCTTCCCTTGCAGGAAAGCATGTTGAGGTTAGGCATTATATAAGCAAGGTACATTTGTCCAGAAAGTCAAAAGCAAAAATCCTTCATAAGTGTTGAAACCTTTATGAGTTAGGCCTTTAAGGAGGAAAAGTCCCAAGGAATGTAAGGAATGTAAGCATTAGCCAAAGAAACTATAATCAAAATAAAAGCGCAACCACATAATGCACTAATCCGTTGCTAGAAGCAACATAGGTAGTAGATATGCTCCAAACCATATTATCGAGAGAAAAAAGCGGTAAAGAAGTTAGTACTAAAATCTAAGCCCATCAAAAGCAGATAACTTCCTCCGAATGGTTAATCTCTCGGGTTTAGAAATGAATGTATCAATGAATTAAAGTCCCAAGTGGGATTGCAGTTATAAAACTAGTAACAGGTAACACAAGGCTCAACTGGGTTCCAATTCCAGATATTGATGTGCATAAAGTTCAACATCCCATAATATTGTAAATGCCAAAATAGAATTCTTCCAACTAAAGGAGAAGGGGTAAAGGCGCAAGTCATGGCAAAGAGCACAAGACAATGATATCTATGTGGAGTATCCATAAAACACAAGGAAATAGAAAACCAGAAAAGGAGAGAGGTGAAGTAAGGAAAGTTGTTAAGTTAAGACATGAGTATTTGGGTAATATAAATTGATCAAAGAAGATGATCTGTCTTTGTTTGCAAGGTAATCGAGGCGTTACCATGAAACATGAGTGATGGTAAAATTCAATTGAGAGAGAAGAGCCCTAGTTTGCTTGAGGAGGTAGTACAAATAAGCGCTCATATTGGTAGAAGTCAAAGGTCAATCGGTAGAAGGCGTCACCTCTATCCAAATATTGAGACCATTTTGATGACAAATTTCTAGAGCTTTGTGGTGCCATAAGCTCGATTATAAGGAGATGGTGGAAATAAGGGGATAAGCAAATGCACATAGGACTATACCCTTAGAATCCTAAAAATGCCTCCACCGAGCCATTATGAGAGAGAAATTTTAATTTTAATAATATGATCAAGAGGTTTTCCAAAAACCATTCTATCATTTCGATAAGGTTGGTTATTGCTTGCTGAGATTTGTGATGGCTTTAAATGGTGTAAATTTTGTTTTAGTTCTAGCAATAATCCTCATGTAATTCATACGAATCACGATGTTTAGCTTCATTTGGTCCATCCATATGAACCAAATAAGAGTAATGGCGATTATGATTTTAATATGACCTTTAATTGCATTGTCAAAGTAAACTTCAAGAAGTTGATATAAAGTAAAAGAATAATTAAAATTGATAGTGTTGAATAGATCATACCAAATCTAAATTTTAGAGGCAATAGCCCCATTAACAAAACATGGTTAACATTCTCAATATGAGAACAACATTGACAGAGGGTAAATAAAAACCCCACAACAAAGAGTCCAGGAATAAAGTTTTTTAGGATCCAAGTTAGAGCAGTAAGAAGGGGATATTGTTATTCCAAATTTTGGAGAACACAATAGAAGAATCTGAGTGTCTTTAGTGTGAAGCCACACATTTTTAAGGTTGAAATCCCCATTATGAGATAGCTTAAAGATGTCGATCATGATTGTTAGGAGTGATAGGAATATTAGTAATCATATTTAGGAAATTGGAAGGAATAGAATCTTCTAGTGTTCCACTTGTGGTTTTGAGAATGAATTAACTCTAATAGCGGAAGTGGAGTGAGTGTGGAGTAAGTCATCAATGGATCCACAACCACTCGGTTGTCTTGCCAAAAGAAGGAATTGCGAGTTTATGCCCCAAAAAATTAAGGATTACTCCCATTTGTGAACAAAGTCTTCTCACACGGAGAATCACACGATTTAAAGGGACAAATGAGAGGATGTTTACCAGCAATATTTAGAAGTCATGAAATTAGCCCAAAGACTATTTTTGCTCCTAAAATTCCACCAAAGTTTGTAGGAGAAGGCATTGATAACTTCTTTGATGGATTTACATCCGGACCTCCCTCTTCAAGAGTACCACAACTTTTAGACCAAGATGACCGGTGCATTCTTTTAGAGGAGGTATTGGTTCCCAGAAAAATTTGTTTAAGAGCGCTCAATTCTATTGATGGTAGAGTTGGTAGGCACAATGGTTTGAAGAAGGTATATAGGCATGGAATTTAGAGTGCTCTTGATCAAGGTAAACCCAGAAGAGAGTAAATGATATTCCCAAGCGAGATTTTGTTAGAAATTTTGAATTAGATCATCAAAAGGTGTGATCTTTTTTGGCCTTTAAAAGCCAAGGTAATTAAGAGGAGTTGATTTTGCTTTAAAAGTTAGTAATTACGGATATTTGGTTAAGTCTATTAGGAGGAATCTTAGTTGAAGGAATAAAACTGCATTTTCCTTCATTAAGAAAAAGACCACTAACTTTACCAAAATCATTTAGGAGGTTCTTAATGGTTTTAACATGTTGAAGGGAGCCGTTGCATAAGATAATGAAATCATCTGCAAAGTTAAGATGAGAAATAGGGAAACCTCCATGAGTTTTAAAAGACATATTAGGATTATTAGCGAAAAGATTGTTAAGGCTCCTTGACAGGTATTCAATAGCGATGATAAAAAGAGAAGGTGATAGTGGGTCACCTTGCCTCAAACCATGGCTAGAAGGAAAGAAACCTATGGACTCACCATTCATGATAACCGAAAACGGACATTGTGATACACCTTTTTTATAATCGGATAAAACTATCGGAAAAACCAAACAAATTCGATTTGAAAGAAAATCCCATGAGAGATTGTCAAAGGCTTTAGCGATGTCAGTTTGAATAAGATGTTGCCTCCTCTAGAAGGGACATCAATGTCATGAACTCTTGAGCAAGAAGAATATTATCCGATATTGCTCATGTTTAACAAAACCAGTTTGGTTTGGGGAGATGATTTTAGGAAGCAAAGGGGCTAAGCTATTATTTATTAATTTAGCAATGAGTTTTTGAAAAAGGTGCAAAGACTAATGGGTCTAAAATCACCCCAAGATTGAGATTATTAGTTTTGGAAATAAGGACAATAGAAGTGCTTGAAAAGTATTTGGAATAGGATTGCCATCAAAGAAATCAATGACATCAACTAGGTCGGTTTTAATAAATGGCCAACAATGCTGAAAGAAGTGGGTCATTATAGTCGGGGCCAGCAGTCGATCATGTTCTTAAGAGTATTACTAATCTCCTCTTGGAAGGACACATAGTGAGTAAATGATTATCCTCACTTGTCATAGAAGGATAAGATGGGTGTTTGATAAAGTTCCCAGCAGTTAGAATTTAATAAAGTTTGGAAATGATGATGACAGAATCCTTAATATCATTGTTATCGATTATCCATTCACCATTAGAGTTCTTAATTTTCTTAATCGAGTTTAAGGCTTTCGTTTATTACAAATGGCATGAAAATACACGGTGTTTACGTCACCATCAATATGTTTGCTTGCGCTTTTGGCTAATAGGTTTCTTCCATGTTTTGATAATTAACCAAGTTATTCTTGGCAATGTTCAACTCCTCAAGTTTCTTGGGATCGGTTGAGGACCTCTTCAAGAGAACAAACCTCTTGTTCCATAGCTTTAAGATTTGTGAAAAGGTTTTTAAAATGTGTTTGTTCCACCAATTGAGATTTTGTTTAAGTCTTTTGAGCTTAAGAGGCAGTCATACCTTTAACAAAATTATCCAGAAAATAGGGGCCATCCAATTAGTGAGGCGACATTGATGGAGTCACTATGTTGGGTCCACATATTTTGAAATCGAAGGAGAGGAGTAGCGGGTTAGGGGATTTTGAAGGAAATCAAAAGAGCATGGTCGGACAAAGTTACGCTCAAATGCTCAACAATAGTAGGCCAATGATTGATCCAAAGAGAATTAAAGAGGGTCCTATCAAGACATTGCCAAAGTCTAGAGTTGCCACTTGAAGTTAGACCAGTGAAACCAATGTCAATCGATTGCAATCAAGGATCATATTTGAGAAGTCCTCCATGGAATGAAGGTTAGGAGAACATCCTCCCCTTCTTTCGAACTAGCTATGATAGTATTGAAATCACCTCCAACCAACCGGAAGGTTAGGAGGCGAAGGTGCGTAAGTGATTCCAAAGGATGTTCTACTAATTACAAGAAGCATAGATAAAAAGCCAAAAGTCGATAAGTCACCTAAGGAGATTTTGACATTAACCAATTGGTCAAGGTCATCAATGATGGAAATGGTGATGGAGTTGTGCCAAAAACCAAATTTTATTATTAAGATTGAAGAAGAAATTATGAAAACCAAGGGATCTAGCGACAAAAGCAATCTTAGAAGAATTAATGAAAGGTTCAATAAGAACAAGTAACTTGATATTATGAACACAAAGACTCTAACACGATTGCGACGGAAGAGACCCACAAGGATATTCCAAATAAGAAAATTAATCATAAGGGGACAACCAAAAGGGAAAAGGAAAAAAAGAAAGGAAAGAGAGGAAATGATGACACATTACTTGTGTGGGGTGGAAGAAGCGAGTGGTTCTAGTGAGGTTATTATTAGAAATTTTGCTTTGTAGGGTTTTTTTTTTAACAATTTGAAAGGGTCTCGAGTCCAAATTATCTCCATCGAGAAAGTGATTGATTTTTTGGGTTGAATAGTAGAAGAATCTATCAATGTTTTAGAAGGGGATTTCACCTTCTTTTGCTCGGATAGAGTGTGAAATTGGGTTCAATTGATTATCACTGAAGGAAATAGATGGGGAAGTTGGCACCATTATTTGTAATACAAATATCTTTCTCAATATGTTGAGGCCAGGGTCATCATTGTTTTGGTCCATTATATGATTCCCATTCAAATTGTTTAATTGGGTGTCCAATATAAGGCTACCATTCAGATTTTTGGGATTTAAAGGAAGCAAAAGAACTATCATGGAAACCTTATTACTTAGGGTGAGGTTAGGTAAATTGGCATTGGTATCATCACACCCCTCAATGGCTGAGTACCAAGGTCAGTGTTTTCCACTAGACGGTCAATGGGAGGTGTAGGGAGGAGAGGTTCTTTTTGAGTATTTTTAGGCACATATGCTAGAGTAGTGGTTTCCCGGTTCCATTAATGGTATTCATGTATTGGTAAATTTTTTTACGAGTAGGATGAAGCACAAAGCATTACAGTGATCATGCGTGAATCTTGCGGTGAGTGCAAAAGGCAGGAAAATTTTGAATTCAACTTTTGACTATATCCAAATTTTTGAGCCAATCAAACCTCTTTGGGATATTTTTTTGTGATGTCTATCTCAATAAGAATCTGAGCAAGATGGCCTAGATCCTTGTTTACTGTCTATTTGGAGAGGCCTACCAAAAGGCCGTAACAACAAACAAAACTTGATGAGTGACATAGTGTATTAGCATGTTAGGAAAAAAAAAGAGGGACAATGGGAGATTCCTCTTTGACATCAAAGAGGCGACCATTTCAATAGCATTTGACAATTATGCAGTAAGAGCGACGAAAATCCATGAGTAATCTAAATCATTTGAGAGTTGAATAAGAATGTGATGGGATCAATCAAGATAGAAAGTACCGATAATTTTAAACTATGAAAGAAAGAAGCGAATATTATCAAGAGGCGTCTAAGGAGAATTTACCAAAGCGAACTTCGAAGGGCTTAGCAAGTTCTCAACATCACGATCTCGAACACATTACTTGCAATCCACGATAAGATGTCGAAATGAGATTAAAGCATTCAAGCTAGAGATCTTACCGGATAAAGCATCTTTGAATGATTTAACAAGGTGCATTGCGGTGCAATCGAATCAGAAAACAGAGAAGAGCAAAGCGGTGTGGCGTCGAGAGGCTGACGGGGGAGAGACTAGAGCCTCATTGCTCTAATCAAGGACATCACATAAGGAGCGATACCTTCAGTGAGCGAGAAAAGAGATTACAGAAGCAAATCCATCCAGAGGCATAAAATCCTTGAGAGGAGGCGTAGAGGATAGGTTAGGATTTAGGGTTCAAGGTTTTTTGGTTTATAGTTTGGGGTTAAGGGTTTAGTGTTTAGGGTTTAGGGTTAGGGTTTAGGGTTTAGGGTTTAGCGTTTAGAGTTTAGGCTTTAGGGTTTAGGGTTTAGGGTTTTAGGGTTTACGCTTTTAGAGTTTAGGGTTTTGGGTTTAGGGTTTAGGGTTTAGGGTTTAGTTTCTGAGTTTAGGGTTTAGGGTTTAGGATTTAGGGTTTGGTTTTAAAATTAAGTAAGAGTAGGTTTATGTTTATTTAGTTAATTTAGTTTATTTTATCTTTTATTTTTATTTAGGTTTATTTAATATTTTTATTTAGTTTTATTTATTTATTTTAGGTTTATTTATTTATTTTAGGTTTATTTATTTTAGTTTAGGATTTTTATTTCAATTTTTTTAGCTTTAGGTTTATTTTTATTTTATTTTTTAGGTTTAGGTTTTATTGTTTATTTTAGGATTAGGTTTAGGTTTTATTTTACTTTTGGGTTAAGGCTTTAGGTTTTGTTTTAGGTTTTTTTTAGTTTATTTTGGTTATTTTATTTAGTTTAGGTTTTATTTTACTTTAGTTTATTTTAGTTTAGGTTTAGTTTAGTTTTATTTTATTTTATTTTTTATTTTAGGGTTTAGGTTTTATTTTTTATCTATTTTTAGGTTTTATTTTAAGATTTATTTTTAGGCTTAAGTTTTTATTTAGTTTTTATTTTTATTTTAGGTTTATTTTATTTTTATTTTACATTTAGTTCTTATTTTATTTAGGTTTTTTATTCTTAGGTCTATTTTATATTTTAATTTAGTTTAATTTTTTATTTATTTTATTTTAGTTTATTTTTTAATTACTTTTATATTTTCTAAGTTTTATTTTAGGTTTTTGTTTTATTTTAAGGTTTAATTTAGTTTGGTTTAGGTTTTTAGGTTTTTAAGGTTTAAGGTTTAGGGTTTAGGGTTTATGATTTAGGATTTAGGGTTTAGGTTTTAGAATTTAGGGTTTAGAGTTTAGGGTTTGTTTTTGATTAAGTAAATCAATAGGTTTAGGTTAATTTTGTTTATTTTTTATTTATTTTAGTTTATTTTATTATTTGTTTATTTTTAGATTTATCTTTTATTTTTATTTAGTTTATTTTATTTATTTTAGGTTTATTTATTTTAGTTTAGATTTTTTTTATTTTAGTTTATTTTTTTGTTTAGTTTTATTTTTATTTTTTTAGTTTTAGGTTTTATTTTTTATTTTTAAGTTTAGGTTTAGGTTTTTATTTTATTCTTTTAGGTTAAGGTTTTAGGTTTTTATTTTAGGTTTATTTTTAGGTTTTTTTTTAGTTTAGGTTTAAGTGTATTTTTAGTTTGTTTTATTTTATTTAGTTTAGGGTTTAAATTTAGTTTATTTTAGGTTTAGGTTTAGTTTTTATTTATTTTAGTTTAGTTTATTTTAGTTTAGGTTTATTTTTATTTTATTTTGTTCATTTTAGGTTTAGGTTTTTTTTTAGTTTAGGGTTTAAGTCTTATTTTTTATTTATTTTTAGGTTTAGGTTTTTATTCAGTTTTATTTTATTTTATTTAAGTTTATTTTATTTTTATTTTACATTTAGTTTTTTTATTTAGGTTTTTCATTTTTAGGTTTATTTTATTTTTTAGTTTAGTTTAGGTTTTTATTTATTTTATTTTAGTTTAGTTTTTATTTTTTATTTCATTTTATTTTTAGGTTTAGGTTTAGGTTTTAGTTTAGGTTTTATTTTATTTTATTTTATTTAGGTTTAGGTTTATTTATTTATTTTATTATTAGGTTTTATTTAGTTTAGGTTTAGGTTTTTAAGTTTAGGGTTTAGGGATTTTTTTAAAGAGAATATAGGGAAATTTTATTGTCACAAAGAAAAGGTAAAAAGTCCTTAGATGGGGCAAATCTCTAAGCTAATGCTCAAAGAGCTACAAAAAAGTCCTAAGGAGATAAGCCCCCTAGCTAATACAATAGATAAAGAAAGGAAGCTAATAAAAAAGGAAACAGAGATCCACAAAAAATAATCTTTGAAATCGGTAGCAACATTCCTCCGCTCCTTTTGAAACAAGCACAATCCAGTACCAAAAGTCTCCCAACCTGTACTAGAGATTGCCAACAAGCTTGAAAAGGGATTAGTACGGATAATTAAATAGTTAATTAAGCATAAAATGTAACAGCAGATAGAAGTAAAAAGATGAAGAAAAGGCTTGGGCTCAATTATAATCGTCTTAAGGAGCAGCACCATATGTAAGCCTCTAGCTTCAAGTGAAGGGTTACAATTACATATAGCACAACCACCCAAAAGAAGGAGTGGAAAGCATAATGGCCATCATTGCCAGCATACCTCTTGTAGCACCTTATCCAATGACAATCATCGCACAAACCTGCTAAAAACTTCAAATAGCAAATGTAGCCACAAAAACCTAGCAATTAGATATATTAAACTCAATAAAGCAGATAAAGAGGTAACCCATCGGGAAAGCAGATAAGGAGGTAACCCATCAGAAAAGCCTTAGGCCATAGGGAGCACCACCAAAGCCACCACCATGAATTGCTAACATAGTTGCTAGGAGCAAACCTCACAATAAGGGAAATAGGACTAAATAGAGACCAAACAAAGGCAAAAGGAGGACCATAGTGGTAAGGTCCTTCATTAAAAGAACATGCCAAGATCCATAAATAATAATAATATCCTGATTAATAGTAAAACTAACATTAAGAATGATAGGAAGCAAGGCAACCAACAAAACAGGAAAGGATAGAAGTTCAACCACAATCCAAAAATGAGAATCCCAGTAGGTAGACACCATAAGAGAAGAATGGGAAAGTAAATATCCATACATAGACTTGACAAGATCAAAAAAATTATAACAAAGTAAATACTCTTTAAACCCAACCACTAGAGCACCCAATCCAAGCAGCCAACAAGGCAGTCCACCTTGCGAGCCATTAAGATAGCCAAGGATTCCAATCACTAGACTTAGAACCATCAGGATGAAAGCCAGAAAAAGTCATCCATTCAGAAATATTGAAAAAATCCCAAGGAAAAGCCATAGAAAGCAACCACCATTCCCAATCCAAAGACATGAGAATCCAATTAAAATAACTAGATAAAACATCCAAAAATAAAAAAAAGGTATAAGCCCTGTATGGTCAGAAATAATACAATAGCTAGAGACAGTCGTAAACAAGAACCCCAATAGGGACAACATCAACCAAATCCAAAAGCCATCCAACTAGTAGTTAGTCGCCTTCCAGTTTAGAATACCAATTAAAAATAGAACCTCAGTATTACATGAGGCACACCCAATAGTCAAATGATATAACAAACTTGAAATAGCAAACCTTACACTCATCTAGAGAAGCACTAAAGAAAGGATAGATAGCTACAGGAAAATATCTCTCCAAGCTATAACTTGAGAACAAAGAGCCCTAAAGGTCACATAACTCCTCTTTACTGCAGGAGCAAAAATAGAAATAACATAGCTATCAACAGTCACCTTTCGATGAGCAAACCCCAACCAAGAGGGCCACAACCCAAATATCACCAGTAAAATCCATAAAGACAGGAACAAGTGGGAAGGATGAGACCCAAGAAAGAAAGGACAACTAAAAATAATAGGAAAAACCATCCCAATTAGCAAACAACAAGGAGACAGAACATCCAACCACGGTATGAAGGTCACAAAAATAGCATGAGCAACACCCAGAAAGAGAAAAAAACTCACATCCATGCAACAATAATAAACAGCCAACCATAAAATGTAGAGTAAAAAAAGAAGGCTGTAGAGTGATCCAACCAAAAACGAGAACCATAGAAATCAAAAGACAAGCAGGACCCAATAGCCTCCTTCTACAGGAAACACCTTTACCAGGATGGGAGAGAAAGCAAACCAGAAAATAAAACTTATAGAAAAAATCCAATGAATGGAAGGATAGCCCCAACCCATCCAAAGAATTGGAAGGAACCAAATAGGAAAATAAAAGTAAGTTTAGGAGAAGAAATAAACAAAGACCTAACCATCATAAGAGAAAATCAAAAATATTCAAAACCAAAAATAAGGGAAAAGCCAAAGCCCCATAGGAGGAGAAACGATTAAAAGCTTATAACATAAGGCAAACTAGTTTTTTCTAGATTCATAAGACCCCTTAAAAGGAAAGGAATGTCATCATTAGAAAACATTTGCATAGAGGAAGACTTGACTCCCAAATTGGCAAGAAAGTCAACACAAGAATTGGCTTCCTTATAAATATGAGAAATTTGAAAATCTAGGTTAGCAAGAAGCCTCCTAGTATGATTAAGTAAATAATACACTTCAGTATTACCATGAGCATCAGAATTGATTAAAACTAAAAGATGGAGAGCATCAACTTCAAACTAGATCATATCAAAATTTGTTGTAAACAAATAGAAATTTCTTGATGAGAGACTTTTGCTCAGCAAATAGCATAGAACAAGGCTCTAAAGGGGCAACAAAAGTAGAGATAACCTTGCCACTATGATCTCTCAAAATCCCACCACAGCCATAATAACCATTAGAAACTGAGCCATCAGTGTTAACCTTAATGAAGTGATAGTTAGGTTTAATCTAGTATATAATTTTTTGGGTAGGAGAGACATTACAGGAAGGAAAGTTAATCCCAACATTGAAGGCCATAGACTTGCACGCTTTAAAACTAGAGTAAGTAAGAAGATTAGCTTCAAAAAGAGACATAATTTTATATTTGGCTCTAGCAATAACATGATGATAGTTCATAGGAATATTATGATGCTTAGCATCATTTCTCTCCATCCAAATATACCAAAGAATAGTAGTAGCTAAAATAATTTTAACAAGACCCTTAGAAGTATGAGAGAAACAAGCTTCAAGAAGTTGCATAATAGAAAATGAACCATTAAATGGAAAGTATTAAAAATATTATCATACCAATTCCACACTTTAGTAGCAATAGGGCCATTCACAAAAACATGATTCATAGCTTCAATGTGATAGCAACAGTAGCATTTAGAGGGGAGATGAAAGCCTTTTTTTTGTTAGAAAAGTAGCATCCAGAGGGATATAATGCTCTAGAATGTGCCAAGTTAAAATTGAAAATGAAGGAGGGACACAAATATTCTAGATTTTAGTAAAAACCAAAGACTCTTGATATTTAAATATAATTAAATGCCAAAAATCTTTAAAAAAAATCTCCAGGAGAAGAATTTTTAAAGAGAATTTGGTTGGGTTCATTAGGGAAAGGGCAAATTTTTAGGATTTTTTCAACTATCACATTAGGGACAAGGATATTTAATTGAGCCACATCCCAGTTATTGTGAGAAATTAATTGATTAATCTTAAGCATCATAGTGGAATGAGTATTGAGCAAGGAATCAAAAGAGCCCTGTTCCAACTAATTATCTTGCCAAAAGAAAGATGAACCAAAATTGACAACCTAAGAAATTAGGTTCTCAGCATTCCATTTGATACTACAAAGTCTTATCCACACAAGAGAATACCTAGATTTGAAAGCACCAATGAGGAGATGTTTTCCCTAATAATATTTAGCATGCATAAACTTTGACCAATAAATATGGTTCTTTCTAAAATTCCACCACATTCTGAAGGAAAACTAGTTAATAGAATCCTCTAATGTTTTGCAACCCAAGCCACCTTCATTATTAATACCGCAATAGTTGTGCCAACTAGCCCAATGTATTCTTTTGGAAGAAGAGTTAGATCCCCAAATAAATTTATTAAAAAGTCTATTGATCCTTTTAATAATAGAATTGGTAGGAACAATAGTAGACAAGAGATATAGAGGTAGAGGGCAAAGGGTACTTTTGATCAGGATAAGTCTAGCACCAAAGGAAAGTAAATGAAACTCCTAAGAGAAAGTTAACTTATATATTTTCTAAATGTCTTTATCAAATAAAGAAGATCTTTTAATTCCTCTATATAAAGGAGTCCTCAAACACTTGATAGGGAGAATTTGATGTGGAAAAACCCATAATATTCTTGATAACATTGAACTTAGGTAAGAAAATAAAAGAGCTAGTAATAAAATAACTTTTATCTTGATTAATATTCAAGCCACTCTCCCTACCAAAAAGAGTTAAGAAATTATATAATTTTTTAATATAAAGAGTAGAGCCATTGCAAAATATAATGAAATCATCAGCAAAAGTGAGGTGAGAAATAGGAAACCCAGCACTAGTTCTATAATACAAGTTAGGCATTTTACTAAACATATGCTCAATAGATCTAGAAAGATATTCCATAGCAATAATGAAAAGGGGAGCAATGAGGGGGTCCCCTTGCCTTAGTCCATGAGATAAAGAAAAGAAACCATGAATTTCTCCATTGAGGAGCAAAGAAAACCAAGAATTCTTAATCCCATTCTTAATTAAAGCAATAAATTGATTAGAGAATCCAAATAAAGCCAAGATTTTATATAGGAAAACCCAACCAATATTATCATAAACTTTAGAAATGTCAAGCTTAAAAAGCAGGTTTCCATTGTGAACTTTGGCATTCAAATCATGGATCATCTCTTGGACTAAAAGAACATTATCTGAAATGGATCTCCCTTTAACAAATCTAGTTTGATTGGGGGAGATAATTTTAGGAAGCAAGATACTCAACCTTTTAGCCAAAATCTTAGAAATAAATTTATTAAAAAAAAAGAGCAAAGGCTAATTGCCCTAAAATCACTCAAAATTTTAGGATTGTCTTTTTTAAGAATTAAAATAATGGAGGTGTTAGCAAAATATTTGGGGAGAGCACTACCCTTAAAGAAATCAAGAATAGCTTTAACCAAGTCCTCTTTAATGGTAATCCAACATTTTTAGAAAAAGAGGGTAGTAAAACCATCACGGCCAGCCATAGAGTTTCTATTCATACTTTGCAAAGTGTCAATAATTTAAGACTTAGAAGGTAAATAAGAAAGCATGTTATTATCATCATCAGAAATGAGATTAGGGATAACTTCAAGTGAAGAAATCTCATCATAAGCAACATTTTTATTAAGAAGCTCTTTATAAAAAGAAATAGCAAAATCAATAAGATCTTTATGAATGTGATTTAGAGCCTTTTTCTTTTTAACCATGACATGAAAATATTTAGTACTATGATCACCATCAGAGATTCATTTCATTACAGGCCACTTCATCTTCTTCCAAATCATTATTATGTTGCAAAATTAGATCAAAAATCAGTTCAACATTAGATGAAGAAGCAGAGAAGGATTAGAACCATTTAAAGCACAAGTGCTCAAATCAAAATTAGAAACATTATCCTTAGTTTACTCACCAATCAAGCCCTCATGAAGGGTCACATTTTCTTCAATTGAAGGTGGAAAAGAAGTAGGAAGGAAATCATTTGAGATAGAATAATCATCCATAAGTTTTGAAAACATATTATTGTCTATATTATTAACAATATCAGTGTGATTCAAATGGATAGGCTCATCATAAGGTACTACATCCTTATTAACATGAGTGGCATCCCAAGGCTGATCAGGCTTAAGAGCCCCAACATTATTGAAATGAGCAGTGGGAGGATCAAGGAAATGACCCTCAACTTCAGGTAAAGAGTTATCCATTAGAATAACTTTCTTTGGTTTAACCGAGGGCACCTTAAGAATGGGATCTGAGTTATTATGCATGAGTTTCAATTTCTTAAAGTAAGGATGAACCACAAAGCAATCCGAAACTCCACGACCATGAATTTTGCAATGGGATCAAAAAATAAGAAATTCTCAAAATCCACTTTTGCAAATATCCATATTTCTCTAATCCTAGCCAAATTTCCTTTGGAAAATTTTTAGTTATATCCAACTAGACTAAAATTCGAGCAACAGATGGCTTGGTGTTAGAAGCAGTTGCCCAATCAACTTGAAGAGGATGACCGAATAGCACACCCACAACAAAAAGAAACTCATGATTAATGAAATGAACATGCAAATTGGGAAGAGAGATCCAAACTAGAATAATAGAAGATTCCTCCTTAATATCAAAATGAGGCGTCCATTTCAACAATCTCATTTAACAATTAAAAACAAAATACGAGCATCGAGAGAAAACCCAAGAATAATTTAAATCATTTGAAAGCTGAATTAAGACATGATGGGAATCGATCAATTCGACAAAAAAAATACTAGTGCTTCAAGCTATAAAAATGATTGAATATTCTCCAAAGTAGGTTGATGCAAAGCAAATTTACCCACCAACATGAATTCAAAGGGTGTCAAGCCTTTCCATAATCATCGAACACACATTATGGGTACACCCCGAAAGGAGGTAGAGATAAGTTTGAGAGACTCACCAGTGCAATTGGCCTTACCAGCAAGAACATCCTTGAAGGATTTTGAAGCTAGCGAATGGTTTAATCCAGAGAACCCCAAGGAGTCAGAGACTTTCATGGGAATAGCCAAAATCTCAAGATTTCCCCATGGGGAAGTAGAGAATGCAGCCATGATCAATAGCATTGCATCATAGAAAAAGCCAAAAGCCAAGCTAAGCCATCGAATTGGAAAACTAGCTAAAATGTCCACAAGAAAAGTCATAAAGGAGACGTGCCTCTACAAGGGAAATGGAATTCATCAGAGCACCCAAAAAATGGAGGAGAGAGAAGTTGCTCAATAGAATAAGGTTAAGGGTTTAAGGTTTAAGGTTTAAGTTTTAAAGTTTAGGGCTTTTGGGTTTAGGGTTTAGGGTTAGGGTTTAGATTTAGTTTAGGAGTTTAAACTTTAGGGTTTAGGTTTAGGTTCAGGTTTAGGTTGTTTAGGTTTAGGGTTTAGGGTTTTAGATTTAGGGTTTAGATTTAGGTTTAGTTTAGATTTAAGTTTATGGTTTTAGTTTAGATTTTAGAGTTAGTTTAGGTTTAGGTTTAGGGAGTTTATGGTTTAAGTTTAAATTTTAGTGTTTAGGTTTAGGTTTTAGGTTTTAAAGTTTAAGTTTAGGGTTTATAGTTTTAGGGTTTAGTTTAGGTTTAAGGTTTAGGTTTGATTTAGGTTTAAACTTTAAGTTTTTAGGGTTTAGGGTTAGTTAGGGTTTAGTTTAGTTTTAGGTTTAGTTAGTTAAGATTTTAGGGTTTAGGGTTTTGAGGTTTATGATTTAGGGTTTAGGGTTTAGGGTTTAGGGTTAGGGTTAGGGTTTAGCATTTGGGTTTTATGATTTAAGGTTTATGGTTTAGGGTTTGGGGTTTAGGGTTGAGAGTTTAAGGTTTAAGGTTTAGGGTTTAGGGTTTAAGGCTTAGGATTTAGGGTTTAGGTTTTAGGTTTAGGGTTTTAAGTATTAGGTTCTTTGTTTTAACAAAGAATAAATTATTCAACATTTCTTTTTTTTTTTTGATTTCATCAACCAAGTAACACACCAAGTTTTCTAATACACAAGAGATGACATAAATTGAAAATGATCATGCATAGAACAAATCATAGATAATTAGAATCATCTCTACTGTAAAGACACAGTTCCATAAGCAGTTGATCGGATCAACCGTTCCTCAATTTCTCCAGTTCACATCAGAATCACCCCGACCTCTTGAGTAGAGGGATCCTCCCTCATATCCTCAATCTCTCCCTCTGCCACCACCACGGTTATAACCTCCGTCACTCCTCCTGTCCTTATGATCACCACTACTCGGCACCTCCACCATATCCAAACACCACGGATCCCCCACCACCACGTGATGTCGCGCCTCGCCTTATCTTAAGATCTAGGTAGAGCCTAGTTGACAGTGATATTCCTACTATCAAGCTTCTGCCCATTCTTATGGTTTCGATATAGGTTTAGGTTTTAGGGTTTAAGTTTATTTATTTAATTTATTTAATGAGTTTAGGTTCAGATTTAGGGTTTAGGGTTTAGAGTTTAGGGTTTAGAGTTATGGTTTAGGGTTTAGTATTTAGGGTTTAGGGTTTAGGATTTTATGGTTTATGCTTCTAGGGTTTAGGGTTTTTTTAGGGCTTAGCATTTAAGGTTTAGGATTTAGGGTTTATGGGTTTTTCAATTAAGTAACCTGTAGGTTTATGTTTATTTAGTTTATTTAATTTATTTTTTTATTTTTATTTAGGTTTAGTTTTTACTTATGTTTAGTTTAGTTTATTTATTTAGGTTTATTTATTTTAGTTTAGGTTTTTTATTTTAGTTTATTTTTAGGTTAGGCTTCATTTTTTATTTTATTTTATTAGGTTTTAATTTTAGGTTTTTATTTTAGGTTTATTTTTAGGTTTTATTTTTTAGTTTATTTTTAGTTTATTTTATTTATTTTAGTTTAGGTTTAGGTTTAGGTTTTATTTATTTTAGGTTAGTTTATTTTAGTTTAGGTTTAAGTTTATTTTATTTTTATTTAGGTTTAGGTTTTTTTTAAGTTTATGGTTCAGGTTTTATCTTTTATTTATTTTAGGGTTTAGGGTTCGTTTAGGGTTTAGAGATTAGGGTTTAGGGTTTTTGGTTTAAGGTTGTAGGGTTTAGTTTATTTAGTTTATTTTATACTTATTTTAGTTTTTTTAATTTCTTTAATTTTATTTAGGTTAATTTTAATTTTTTAGTTTAGTTTTATTTTTATTTTATTTTTTTGTTTTAGGTTTTTTTTTTGGTTTAGGTTTAGATTTTTATTTTATTTTTTTAGTTTTAGGTTTTAGGTTTTAATTTTAGGTTTATTTTTAGGTTTTATTTTTTAGTTTAGGTTTAGGTTCAGTTTTAGTTTATTTTATTTTATTTAGTTTAGGTTTAGGTTTAGGTTTAATTTATTTTAAGTTTAAGTTTATATTTTATTTATTTTAGTTTAGCTTTAGGCTTATTTTATTTTGTTTATTTTATTTTTATTTTACGTATAGGGTTTAGGTTTTATTTTTTATTTATTTATAGGTTTATTTTATAAGTTTAGGTTTTTATTTAGATTTTATTTTATTTTAGGTTTAGTTTTTTATGTTAAGTTTTTATTTTATTTAGGATTTTTATTATTAGGTTTATTTTATTTTTTTAGTTTAGTTTTGGTTTTTATTTATTTTATTTTAGTTTAATTTTATTTTTTATTTTATTTTATTTTTAGAGTTAGGTATTTATTTTATTTTATTTTATTTTATTCAGGTTCAGGTTTATTTATTTATTTTATTATTAGGTTTTATTTAGTTTAGGTTTAAGTTTTTAGGTTTTTAAGGTTTAGGGCTTAGGGTTTAGGGTTTAGGGCTTTAGGTTCTAGGGTTTTAGGGTTTAGGGTTTAGGGTTAGGGTTTAGGGTTTAAGGTTTAGGATTTGGTGTTTAGGTTTTAAGGTTTAGGGTTTTAAGGGTTTTGGGTTAGCTTAGGGTTTAGGGTTTAGGCATTAGGGTTTAGGGTTTTTTTTTAGGTTTAGGGATTAGGATTAGTTTAGGGTTTAGGGTTTAGGGTTTAGGGTTTAGGGTTATGGTTAGGGTTTAGGTTTTAGTGTTTAGGGTTAGGATTTCGGGTTTAGGGTTTAGGCTTTACGGTTTAAGTGTTTTTTTATAAAATTAAGTAAACTCATAGGTTTAGGTTTACTTTTTGTTTATTTTTTAATTTATTTTTGTTTATTTAATTTTCATTTTTATTTAGGTTTATTTATTATTTTTATTTAGTTTAGCTTATTTATTTTAGGTTTTTTTATTTTAGTTTATTTTTTTAGGTTTAGGTTTATTTTTTAGTTTAGTTTAATTTTTATTTTATTTTTTAGGTTTAGGTTTTATTTTTTTATTTTTAGGTTTAGGTTGTAAGTTTTTATTTTACGTTTATTTTTAAGTTTTAATTTTTAGTTTAGGTTTAGGTTTATTTTTAGTTTATTTTATTTTATTTAGTTTAAGGTTTTGGTTTAATTTATTTTAGGTTTAGGTTTAGGTTTTATTTATTTTAGTTTAGTTTATTTTAGTTTAGGTTTAGGTTTATTTTATTTTGTTTATTTTAGGTTTATATTTTTTTAATTTAGGGTTTAGGTTTTATTTTTTATTTAATTTTAGGTTTTTTTTAGGTTTATTTTTTAGGTTTGGGTTTTTATTTATTTATTTATTATTTTATTTTCTTTTAGGTTTATTTTATATTTATTTTACATTTAGTTTTATTTTATTTAGTGTTTTTATTTTTAGGTTTATTTTCTTTTTTAGTTTAATTTAAGGTTTTATTTATTTTAGTTTAGTTTAATTTTTATTTTATATTTTATTTTACTTTTACTTTTAGGTTTAGGTTTAGGTTTGGGTTTTGGTTTAGGTTTAGGTTTAGGTTTTAGTTTAGGTTTTGATTTTATTTTATATTATTTAGGTTTAGGTTTTTTATTTAGTTTATTTTTAGGTTTTATTAGTAGAGGTTTAGGTTTTTAGTGTTTAGGGTTTAGGGTTTAGGTTTGGGTTTTAGGGTTTAGGGTTTGGGGTTCAGGGTTTAAGGTTTTAGGTATAGGGTTTTAGGGTTTTGTGTTTAAGATTTAGGTTTTATAGGGTTTAGGTTTAGTTTAGGTTTATAAGTTTTGAGTTAGGTTTAGGTTTAGGGTTTAGTGTTTAGGGTTAGTTTAGGGTTTAGGGTTTAGGGTTTTAGGTTTAAGGTTTAGGTTTAGATTTAGGATAGGATTTATAGTTTTTAGGGTTTAGGTTTAGGTTTAGGTTTCTTTAGGTTTAGTTTTAGTTTAGGATTTTAGGTTTAGAGTTGAGGTTATTTAGGTTTTAGGTTTTTAGGTTTTATGGTTTTGGGTTTAGGTTTTAGGTTTTGGGTTTAATGTTTAGAGTTTTAAATTAAGTAAACCATAAGTTTAGGTTTATTTAGTTTATTTTTTTTATTTATTTTAGTTTATTTTATTTTATTTTATTAAGTTTATTTTTAGTTTAATTTATTTATTTTAGGTTTATTAAGTTTAGTTTAGGTTTCTTAACTTAGTTTATTTTTTTGGTTTAAGTTTATGTTTATGTTTATTTTTTAGTTTAGTTTTATTTTTATTTTATTTTTAAGTTTATATTTTATTTTTTATTTTTAGGTTTAGGTTTAGGTTTTTATTTTGTTTTATTAGGTTTAGGTGTTAGGTTTTTATTTTAGGTTTATTTTAAGGTTTTATTTTTTTTTAATTTAGGTATAGGTTTATATTTAGTTTATTTTATTTTATTTACTTTAGGGTTTAGGTTTAATTTAAGGTTTAGGTTTTATTTATTTTTTAGTTTTGTTTATTTTAGTTTAGGTTTATGTTTATTTTATTTTATTTATTTTAGGTTTAGGTTTTTTTTTTAGTTTAGAGTTTAGGTTTTATTTTATATTTTTTTAGGTTTTATTTTCAGGTTTATTTTTTAGATTTAGGTTTTATATAGTTTTTATTTAATTTTATTTTAGGTTTATTTTATTTTATCTTACATTTAGTTTTTATTTATTTAGTTTTATTTTAGGTTTATTTTATTTTTTTTTTTTAGTTTAGTTTACATTTTATTTATTTTATTTTGTTTAGTTTTATTTTTATTTTATTTTATTTTACATTTAGGTTTAAGTTTAGGTTTAGGTTTAGGTTTAGGTTTAGTTTAGGTTTTATTTTATTTTATTTTATTATTTATATTTAGGTTTAGGTTTTATTTATTTATTTCATTTTTGATTTTATTTAGTTTAGGTTTAGATTTTTAGGTTTTTAGGGTTTAGGGTTTTTCATTTAGGGTTTAGGTTTAGGGTTTTAGGTTTTATGGTTTATGGTTTAGGGTTCAGGGTTTAGGATTTTAGTGTTTAAGGTTTAAGGTTTAGAGTTTAGGATTTAAAGTTTAGGGTTTAGGGTTTTAAGGTTTAGGGTTTAGGGTTAGGTTTTTTTTAATTTTTTTAATTAAGTAAACTGGTAGGTTTAAGTTTATTTAGTTTATTTTTTATTTTTTATTTTTATTTTTATTTAGTTTTGTTTATCTATTTTAGGATTATTTATTTTAGTGTAGTTTTTTTATTTAGATTAATTATTTAGGTTTATGTTTAGCTTAAAGTTAGTTTTTTAGTTTAGCTTTATTTTTATTTTATTTTTTAAGTTTAAGTTTTATTTTTTTATTTTTTGGTTTAAGTTTAGGTTTTTATAATATTTTTTTAAGTTTAGGTTTTAGGTTTTTATTTAAGGTTTATTTTTTTGTTATATTTTTTAATTTAGGTTTAGGTTTATTTTTAGTTTATTTTATTTTATTTATAGTTTAGGTTATGTTTTAGGTTTAGTTTATTTTAGGTTTAGGTTTAGGTTTTATTTATTTTATTTTTTATTTATTTTTTATTTTGGTTTAGGTTTATTTTTTATTTTTTATTTTAGGTTTAAGTTTTTTTAGTTTAGGGTTTAGGTTTATTTTTATTTATTTTAGGTTTTATTTTTAGGTTTTTAGGTTTAAATTTTATTTAGTTTTATTTTATTTTTGTTTACATTTTTTATTTTGATTTTAGGTTTAGTTTTATTTTATTTAGGTTTTTTATTTTTCACTTTAATTTTTATTTTTATTTATTTTTTTTAGTTTATTTTTTAATTTTTAATTTAATTTATTTTTAAGTTTAGGTTTTAGTTTATGTTTTTATTTTATTTTATTTTATTATTTTATTTTATTTAAAGTTTATTTATTTATTTTATTTTTTGGTTTTATTTAGTTTAGAATTGGGTTTTTAGCTTTTTAGGGTTTAAGTTTTATGGTTTAGGGTTAGTTGAGGGTTTAGGATTTAGGGTTTAGGGTTTGGGGTTTAGGATTTAGGGTTTAGGGTTTAAAGTTAAAGGTTTAGGGTTTAAGCTTTAAGTTTTGGGGTTTAGGGTTTAGGGGTTAGGGTTTTAGGGTTTAGGGTTTAGGGTTTAAAGTTTTAGGTTTAAGGTTCTTTGGATTTAAGGTTTAGGGTTTAGGGTTTATGTTTTAGGTATAGGGTTCAGGTTTTAGTTTAGGGTTTAGTGTTTTTGGTTTTTTTATAACAAGAACAAATTCAATTTCAACATTTCTTCTTTTCGATTTTAGCAACCAAGTAGCACACCAAGTTTTCTAAGACACAAGTAAAGACATAGATAAAAAATGAGCACGTATAGAGCAAATAAAAAACCCTAAATAACTAGAACCATCTCTACTGATAAAGACATAGTTCCATAAGCATTAGATCGGATCGGTCATTCTTCAATTTCTCTTTTCATTAGAACCACCCGGCCTCTCAAGTAGGGATCCACTATCATATCCCCAATCTCTTCCTTTAGCCACCACCATGGATGTAACCTGCGCTCCTCCTCCACCAACCACCCTGCTCTACCACCACCTTGATATCTACCGGCACCTCTAGATCCCCACCACCACTATGATGTAACCTTTGCCTTGCCTCCACTTCTAGGCTGGGCACGGTTGATGGTGATCTTCCTACCATCAAGGTTCTACCCATTCTTAGGGTTTAGATTTAAGTTTGTTAGGTTTTAGGGTTTAGGATTATTTTTTTAATTTATTTAGTTACTTTAGGTTTAGGTTTAGTGTTTGGGGTTTAGGGTTTAGGGTTAGAGTTTAGGGTTTACGGTTGAGGGTTTAAGATGTAGAGTTTAGGGTTTAGGGTGTAGGGTATAGGGTTTAGGATTTAGGGTTTTAGGGCTTATGATTTTAAAGTTTAGGCTTTAGGGTTTATGATTAGGGTTTAAGGTTTAGGGTTTAGGGTTTGGAGCTTGGGGATTAGAGTTTCTTAGGTTTTAGGGTTTTGGGTTTAGAGTTTAGGTTTTAGGTCTAGGGTTCAGGTTTTAGTTTAGGGTTTAGGGTTTTAGATTTTTTTATAACAGAGAATAAATTCAGATTCAACATTTCTTCTGTTTCATTTCATCAACCAAGTAACACACCAAGTTTTCTAAGACATAAGTGGCGACATAGATAAAAATGAGCACTCATAGAGCAAATCAAAAACTCTAGATAACTAGTACTATCTTTACTGTAAAGACACTTCCATAAGCAGTAAATCAGATAGGCCATTCTTCAATTTCTCTAGTTTTGATCAGAACCACTCCGACCTCTTGAATAGCAGGATCCACCATCATATCTCTGATCTCTCCCTCCACCACCACCATGGTTGTAATCCCTGTCGCTCCTCCCACCTCTATAATAATCACTACTTTGACCACTAATTCCATATCCACCACCACCTCCATATCCCCCCACCACCAAGATTTGCCTCCCAGCCTCCACCCATCTAGATTGAGCACGGTTGTGATGTTCCTTATCAGGTTTACCCATTCTTAGGTTTAGGTTTAGGTTTAGATTTATTAGGTTTTAGGTTTTAGGTTTTTTTTAATTTATTTAGTTACTTTAGGTTTAGTTTGTTTAGGTTTACTATTTAGGGTTTAGGCTTAGGTTTAGGTTGTTTAGGGTTTAGGGTTTGTTAGGTTTAGTTTAGGGTTTTTAGGGTTTAGGGTTTTAGGGTTTAGGGTTTAGGCTTTAGGGTTTAGGGTTTTAGGGTTTATGCTTTTAGGGTTTAGGGTTTAGGGTTTTTTAGTATTTAGGGTTGTAGGTTTAGGATTTAGTGTAGTTTTAGGGTTTAGGGTTTAGGGTTTTTTTAATTAAGTAAATCGATAGGTTTAAGTTTATTTAGTTTATTTTATTTTTTATTTTTATTTAGGTTTATTTTTTTATTTAGTTTAGTTTATTTATTTTAGGTTTTTAATTTTAGTTTACATTTTTATTTTAGTTTATATTTTAGGTTTAGGTTTAGCTTTAGGTTTATTTTTTAGTTAGTTTATTTTAATTTTATTTTTAGGTTTATGTTTATTTTTTATTTTAGGTTTAGGTTTAGGTTTTTTTTTTATTTTTTTTTTAGGTTTTAGGTTTTATTTTAGGTTTATTTTTAGGTTTTATTTTTAATTTAGGTTTAGGTTTATTTTTAGTTTATTTTATTTTATTTAATTTAGGTTTAGGTTTAGTTTAAGGGTTTAGGTTTAGGTTTATTTATTTTAATTTAGGTTTAAGTTTATTTATTTATTTATATTATTTTTTTATTTTAGGTTTAGGTTTTTTTAGTTTAGGGTTTATGTTTTATTTTTATTTATTTTTAGATTTTATTTTTAGGTTTAGGTTATTATTTAGTTTTTATTTTATTTTATTTTTATTTTATGTTTAGTTTTTATTTTATTTAGGTTTTTTATTAGTAGGTTTATTTTATTTTTAGTTTAGTTTAGGTTTTCATTATTTTATTTTAATTATTTTATTTTATTTTAATTTATTTTAGTAAGGTTTAGGTTTTAGTTTAAGTTTTATTTTAATTTTTTATTTAGGTTTGAGTTATTTATTTATTTTATTTTGGTTTATTTAATTTAGGTTTAGGTTTTAGGTTTTAGGGTTTAGTGTTTAACATTTAGCATTTATGGTTTTAGGGTTCAAGGTTTATGGTTAAGGTTTAAGGTTTAGGGTTTAAGGTTGAGTGTTTGGGCTTTAGGGTTTAAGGTTTAGGGTTTAGGGTTTAGGGTTTAGGCTTTAAGGTTTAAGGGTTTTAAGATTTAGGGTTTACAATTTAGGGTTAGTTTAGGGTTTTAGTGTTTTTTAGTTTGGGTTAGGGTTTAGGGTTTAGGGTTTTGAGTTTAGGGTTAGTTTAGGTTTAGGTTTAGTTTAGTTTAGTTAGGGTTAATTTGGTTTTATTTAGGGTTTAGGATAGTTTAGGGTTTAGGTTTTTTTTAAAAAAAATAAATATTAAGTAAAGGTTTAAGTTTATTTATTTATTTTATTTATTTTAGGTTTATTTATTTTGTTTTTTAATTTTTGTTTAAGTTTATTTTTTTAGGTTTATGTTTATTTTTTAGTTTAGTTTTATTTTTATTTTATATTTTAGGTTGTATGTTTTACTTTTATGTTTAGGTTTAGGTTTTTATTTTTCTTTTTTTAGGTTTAGGTTTTAAGTTTTTCTTTTAAGTTTATTTCTAGGTTTTATTTTTTTAGTTTATGTTTAGGTTTATTTTTAGTTTATAATATTTTATTTAGTTTAGGGTTTAGTTTATTTTAGGTTTTATTTATTTTAGTTTAGTTTATTTTAGTTTAGGTTTAGGTTAATTTTATTTTGTTTATTTTAGGTTTATTTTTTTTAGTTTAAGGTTTAAGTTTTATTATTTTAGGTTTATTTTTTAGGTTTAGGTTTATATTTTATTTTATTTTTGGTTTATTTTTTTTATTTTACATTTAGTTTTTATTTTATTTAAGTTTTAAATTTTTAGGTTTATTTTATTTTATAATTTAGTTTAGGTTTACGTTTAGGGTTTAGAGTTTATGGTTTAGGGTTAGGGTTTAGGGTTTAAGGTTTAGGGTTTAGCATTTTGGTTTTAATTTTTAGGATTTTTAGGGTTTAGGGTTTAAGGTTTAGGATTTTAAGGTTTAGGTTAATTTAGGGTTTAGGTTTAGGTTTAAGTTTAGCTTTAGGGTTTAAGTTTTAGGTTTAAGGTTTAGACTTATGGTTAGTTTATAGTTTAGGGTTTAGGTTTTAGGTTTAGGTTTAGGGTTTAGTTTAGGGTTAGGGTTAGTAGTTAGTTTAGGTTTAGTTTGGTTTAGGTTTAGGGTTTAGGGTTTAGGGTTAGTTTTGGGTTTAGGGTTTAGTGTTTAGGGTTTTTCAGGGTTTAGAGTTTAGGGTTTAAAGTTTTAGGGTTTAGGGTTTAAGATTTTAGGTTTCAGGGTTTAGGGTTTAGGGTTGTAGGTTTAGGGTTCAGAGTTTAAGGTTTAGGGTTAGTTTTAGGATTTAGGGTTTAGGGTTAGGTTTTATTTATTTATTTTTATTTTTTAAGATTAAGTAACTTCAGGTTTAGGTTTATTTAGTTTATTTTTTATTTATTTTATTTTTTATTTTTATTTAGGTTTATTTTTATATTTATTTAGTTTAGTTTATTTATTTTAGGTTTATTTATTTTAGTTTAGGTTTTTAATTTTAGTTTATTGTTTATATTTCGGATTAGGTTTAAGTTTATTTTTTTTTTAGTTTAGTTTTATTTTTAATTTATTTTTTAGGTTTAGGCTTTATTTTTTATTATTAGGTTTAGGTTTAGGTTTAGGTTTTTTATTTTATTTTTTTGGGTTTAGGTTTTAGTTGTTATTTTAGGTTTATTTTTTAGGTTTTATTATTAAGTTTAGGCGGTTTATTTTTAGTTTATTTTAAGGTTTAAGGTTACACTTGGTTTAAGTTTTTTTAAAATTAAGCAATTAGGTCTTAGTTTTTTAGTTTATTTTTTATTAATTTTAGTTTATTTTTTAAAATTTTTATTTATGTTTATTTTTTATTTAGTTTTGTTTATTTATTTTAGGTTTATTTATTTCAATTTAGGTTTTTATTTTAGTTTATTTTTTTGGTTTAGGTTATTTTTTAATTGAGTTTTATTTTTTATTTTATTTTTTAGGTTTAGGTTTTATTCTTTATTTTTAGGTTTAGGTTTCGGTTTTTATTTTATTTTTTAGGTTTAGGTTTTAGGTTGTTATTTTAGGTTTATTTTTAGGTTTTATTTTTTGTTTAGGCTTAGATTTATTTTTAATTTATTTTTAGGGTTTAGAGTTTAGGGTTTAGGGTTAGCTTAGGGTTTAGGTTTTTTTAAAAAAAATTAACAAAACCGATAGGTTTAGGTTTATTTAGTTTATTTAGTTTATTTTTTATTAATTTTAGTTCATTTTATTTTTTATTTATATTTATATTTATATATATTTTTATTTAGTTTAGTTTATTTATTTTAGGATTATTTATCTTAGTTTAGGTTTTTCATTTTAGTTTATTTTTTAGGTTTAGGTTATTTTTAGTTTAGTTTTATTTTTATTTTATTTTTAGGTTTAGGTTTTATTTTTTTATTTTTTTAGGTTTAGGTTTAGGTTTTTATTTTATTTTTTTTATGTTTAGATTTTAGGTTTTTATTTTAGTTTATTTTAGGTTTATTTTTTAGTTTAGGTTTAAGTTTATTTTTAGTTTATTTTTTTTTATTTAGGTTTAGGTTTAGTTTTTTTAGGTTTAGGTTTATTTTTTTAGTTTTTTTGGTTTATTTTTTTATTAATTTTAGTTTATTTTATTTTTTATTTTTTTATTTATGTTTATTTTTTTATTTAGTTTGTTTATTTATTTTTTATTTATTTATTTAGGTTTTATTTTATTTATTTTTTAGGTTTAGGTTATTTTTTTTATTTAGTTTTATTTTTATTTTATTTTTTTATGTTTAGGTTTTATTTTTATTTTAGGTTTATTTTTTTGGTTTTTTATTTATTTTATTTTTTGGTTTAGGTTTTAGTTTTATTTTAGGTTTATTTTAGGTTTTATTTTTTATTTAGGTTAGATTTATTTTTAATTTATTTTTAGTTTAGAGTTTAGGGTTTAGGGTTATTTATTTTTTTTATTAAGTTTAGGTTTAGGTTAATTTCATTTATTTAGTTTATTTTTTTATTAATTTTAGTTCATTTTATTTTTTATTTATATTTATATTTATTTTTATTATTATTTAGTTTAGTTTATTTATTTTAGGATTATTTATCTTAGTTTATGTTTCATTTTAGTTTATTTTTTTTTGGTTTAGGTTATTTAGTTTAGTTTTATTAGTTTATTTTTTAGGTTTAGGTTTATTTATTTTTAGGTTTAGGTTTAGGTTTTCATTTTATTTTTTAGGTTTAGGTTTTTATTTTAGTTTTATTTTTAGGTTTTATTTTTTTTAGTTTATTTTATTTTATTTAGTTTAGGTTTATGTTTAGGTTTAGTTTATTTTAGGATTAGGTTTAGTTTATTTATTTTAGTTTAGGTTTAGGTTTATTTATTTAATTAGGTTTAGGTTTTTTAAAGGGTTTAGGTTTATTTTTATTTAAGGTTTAAGTTTAGCATTTAGAAAGAGGTTTTACTAGTTTTATTTTATTTAGGTTTACTTAGATTTAATTAGAAAGAAAAGTTTAAAGTTTAGGTTTATGGTTTAAGAAAAAAAGTTTAGGAAAAGTTTAGTTTACATTTAGGTTGTTATTTAAAGTACACAAGTTAGAGTTTGTTTAGTTTACAACTTTAGGTTTATTTAGGCATTTATTACTGGGTTTAGATTAGGTTTAGTGTTATTTAAAGAATAATTTTGGGTTTTGGGTAATTATCACATTTAGGTTTAGGGAGTTTAGGTTTAGATAAGAGTTAGAAAGGAAATTAAAATTTTATTCAAAGAAAAGGTACAAAGTCCAAGTTAAATCTCTAGCTAATGCTCAAAACATAAGTCCAAAAGAGATAAACCCATTACAATAATTAAGGATAGAAAGCAAAGAAAAGCGCCAAATAAACAACAATGGAAATCATCAGTAACAAAATCAAGCTTATGACAAGATCCACCGAGTCTCCCATCATGAAAGAAATCAACATACTTCAAGGATGAGTACAATTAATCAAGCATAAAGAGTAAGAGCAGATAAAGGTAAAAGTAAAGAAAAGGCTTAGAGCTAATTATAATCATCTCAAAAACAACACTATATGTAAGCATCCAAACTTAGGAGAAGGGTTACATTACATATAGTGCTACCAAAAAAAAAAGTGAGAAACATAAAGGCCATCATGAATACCTCATGCACATTATCCAAAGGCGGTCCAACCAAAACTAAAATCCTCAAAACATCAAATATAAAACCAACCTCAATCCACCAGAACAATCAAAAATATGAGATAAACAAACAACAGGAAAGTAGCAAAATAGTAGGAGCACCACCAAAGCCACCACCAAAAATGAATAACCAATTCAAGAGGAGAAAGCATTTGACATGGGTAACAACACTAAACAGAGACAAACAAGAGCAAAAAATGAAACCATAAATGCTCAAATCCTCCATCACCAAGAAAAAAAGCCTAATAGCAAAATGACAAGGCAACCCACAAAAAGTGTTCTACCAGCCAGAAGACCAAGTAGAAAGAAGAAAAAATCATAGAAAAAACAACAAGCAGTTCAGCAATCACCAAAGAGTAGGAAAAATCCCAAAATAGCCACTCAAACTAGTCCGACCAAAAAACAACAATAGCCATCCAACAAATCCTCCTAGCCAACCACCTCATAAGAGAAGATCCAAGTCATCAAACCCAAAATATCGATCAAGACCAATATATCAAGAAACATCCAAAAATAACTTAAGGGGTAGAAAGACAAACCTCAATCAAAAAGGAAAAACCAATCCAAAAAGGTACAAAACTAGCAAGATAGAAATACACAAAGCTCATATACATAAAGCCAAACAACAAAACTATAGAAAGGCACCCAACCCTAGTGTAAGGCCAAATAACCATACAACAACCATCAATAGCCATTTTAGAACAATACCCAAACTCAAAGTTGTAGTAATAAAGGTCCAACCCATAACCAAAGAAATAATAACCAAACCAACCACCAAAAGTCAACAAAATAAGAAAATAATGGTTTTAACCACCTCCACCATGCTAAAATCAAGCTAGAGATAAACCACCAAAAATAACCATCCAACCAACCCAACCAGCCAAAAATGCCAGAAAAACCAACTAGCTAACCAAACCACATAGTTAACCACCATAGTAGTAGATTAAATAGGTTTATAAGTAGGCCAGAAAAGAGGCAAAAACCATATAGAAAAAAATTCCTACAACAACCAAAGCCACAATGCAAAAGAAGGAAATAGGAAATAGCCAAGGGAAAAATTTCGTAAAAGCCCAGCCAGACAATTAGCGACCCCAAGCTAAAAAACCAAAACACCCTAGGCTACACTTACAAAACCATCAGGGAGCAACAAGCCAAAACAAGTAAGAGTTGAAAACAAAACACCAAAAGGGAAAATTAGAAGATCACCACAACCCAAGGTTTAACATAAAACAAAACAAAGGATCATAAAAAATCAGTGAACGATAAAACCAATCTAAGAATTTATAATCTAAGATAAGGCAATCTAGTATTATCCAAATTAACCAAACCTCTTAATAATTTAGGCAAAGTTTTGTTGTAAAATAAAGTGAACTTAGTCAAGTTGGCACCAAAATTAGCTAAATAATTAGCACAAGCATTACCTTCACAAAGGATGTGGAAATTTTTAACTTGAGAAAGTAGAATTTTATTATGATTTAGAAGATAAAATAATTTAGCATTCCCATTTTATTGGAATTAAAGAAGTCAGAAGCAAGAGAATCAACTTAAATCTAGATGTTGAGGAAACCTCTATTCAAACAAATTTCAATTGCTTTATTAATAGCCATAAGCTCGAAAAGGCGAACATGCTTTGAGAGGGTAGCCAAAAGCACAAATGATAGTACCTTTAGAATCCCTAAGGTACCACCAAAGTCATATTTATTGGAAGTAATAGAACCATCAGTATTAACTTTAATCACATTGTCTTTAGGTTTGATCTAGTGGATAATTCTTGCACCTTTATGAGAGTCAAGATTAGGTAGAATGATACCCAAGTTTTTAGCCGCAAATTTGTAACCTCTAAAATGAATGTTACTAATAAGATTGGCATTAAAAAGAGCATGAATTTTTTTTCTTTAGTTCTAGTCAGGATCCTTTCATGGTTCATAGAATACCACGATATTTAGCATCATTTTTATCCATCCACATGAACCAGATCAAGGTAATAGCAATTAAAACTTTTATATGACATTTCACAATTTTTTTTAAAATAGGCTTCAAGTTGATATAAAGAAAGAGAACCATAAAATAGTTGGTATTAAATAAATCATCATACAAAACCATAATTTAGAAGCAATTGCACCATTTACAAAGACATGATTTACATTTTCAATATGAAAGCAACAATAACACTTTGAAGGTAAATAAAATTATTTAGTCTAGAGAAAAGAGTCCACAGGAATATAGTTATTAAAATCCTCCAGGCTAAAATTGAATAGGAAATGGAAATGATATTGTTCCAAAATTTAATAAAAACATTAGAATTGTGCTATTTATCTCTAATAAAGTTCCAAAACTCTTTAAGAACAAAATCACCATTATGTGAAAGTTTAAAAAGAATTTGGTCAAGTTTGTTAGAAGCAATGGGAATATTTCTAAGGTTGTCAAAAAGAGAAATATGGATATAGTTCTCAGGTTTGTTTTCATTCCAATCATTATTAAGCCAAAAGAATTAACATTGATAGCAGTAGTAGAGTGGGTACATAATTGGGTGTCAATAGAACCGTTGCCAATCCAATTGTCTTGCCAAAAGATGGAAGAACTCGACTAGATACCCCAAGATATTAATGATTCAGCAACCTATTTAATGGAACAAAGCCTTTTCCAAACTGGAGAGTCACCAGTGTTATAAGCACAGTTAAGAGGGTGTTTACCTTAATAATTTTTTTCATCATAAAATTAGCCCAAAGGCTATTATTCTTTCTAAAATTCCACCAGAGTTTATGAGAGAAAGGCGTGATATAGCTTCATGAATAGGTTTGCAACCAAGAGCACCTTCACCAAAAGGACCACAACATTTATGCCAAGATTTCCAATGCATTCTTTTGGTAGAATTATTAGAGCCCCAAAAAAATTTGTTAAGCAAACAATCAATTCTGATAAGAGTAGCATTAGTGGGATTAATAGTTTGAATCAAATAAAGAGGCATAAAGTTGAGAGTGCTTTTAAGGAAAGTGAGCCTACCACTAAAGGATAATAAATGGAATTCCCAAACATATATTTTATTTGAAATTTTTTGAATTAACTCATCAAAGAGATGGAAATGTTTTGGGCCTTTAAAGAGCGAAGCACCCAAGTACTTAAGAGGAAAGTGTTGATGTTTAAAATTTGTGATATGAAGGATTTTATTGATTTTATTATTGGAGATGCTGGAGAAAGTGATAAAATAGTTGTTGTTATCATTGATCAAAAGGACACTTTCTCTACCAAACTTATTTAAAAAATTCTTAAGATGTTTGATGTGATGAATGGAAGCATTGCAAATAAATAATGAAATCATGGGCAAAACCTAGATGGGAAACATGGAGACCACCAAGAGTTCTGTTGTACATACTAGGGTTATTTAAGAATAAATCATTGATGCTCCTAGATAAGTACTTAATAGCAATAATAAATAAAGCTGGAGATAAGGGATCCCCTTATCTTAAGCCATGGGAAGATGGAAAGAAACCCAAGGCTTCTCGATTAAGCAAAATCAAAATAGGCATTATTAATACAATTTTTAATAAGAAAACTATTTTTTTAGAAAACCTAAATAAATTTAGAATATGGAAAAAGAAATCTCAAGAGATGTTATCAAAGGCTTTGGTAATATATAATTTGAAAAGAATGTTGCACCCTCTAGTCTTGGCATCTAGATCATGAATTAATTCTTGGGCAAGTAAGATATTGTCAGAAATTGATCTACCTCTAACAAAACCAGATTGCTTTAGAGAGATAATTCTATTGAGTAAAGGACTAAGTCTATTGGTAAGGATTTTGGAAATCTGCTTATTAAAAAAGGTGCATGACTAATAGGTCTAAAATCACTCCAATAGTTCATGTTATCTTTTTTAGGTATGAGAATAATAGAAGTGCTAGAAAAATATCTGGGAAAAGGATTACCATTAAAAAAATTAATCATTGCCTCAATCAAATCATTTTAATGATAAACTAGCATTTTTGAAAAAAAAATTGAGTAGTGAAACCCTTCGGACCAGCAAGAATCAATAATCATGTTATTAAGAACTTTAAAATTTCATCTTCAATAAGCACGATGGTAAGCAAATCATTATCATTATTATTAATAATAGAAGGAATGAGGTGCAATTTAGAAATAACTTCATAAGAGCGATACTTGTTAAGCATATTTCTAAAGTAATTAATAATCAAATCCTTAATATCAATTTTTCCATAATCCAATCTCCATTTTCATTTTAAATTTTTATATCAATCTCTTTATTTTAGAAGTAATAAGTTTATTTTAATGTCAAATCTACAAGCGTAGAAAAGGAACATAATAGAGATTTCAAGATCACAAACTAACTTTTCCATGTCTTTAATATTAGCAAAAGGTTTTAAAATAATGCTTGTTCCACCAACCCTTTGTTTAAGTCTTTTAAGTTTAAACCAAAGTCTATTCATCCCTAATAATTATCGATGTAAAGGGGCTTTCCAATTTTAGCTACAACATCGAAATCAATATGTTGAATCCATATCTAAAGGAGAGGAATTATTAAGTCTATTATCTTTAATAGAAACCAAGAGAGCATGATTAGACAAGGTTCTGCTTAAATGATCAATGGAAGTAATAGGCCATTGAGTAATCCAATGAGTATTAAAAGAAATCCTATCCAACCTTTGCCAAAGTCTAGAGTTTTGCCAAGTGTATAACCATTAAAGCCAAAATCAACCAAATTGCAATCAAGGATCATATTGGAAAAATCTTCCATACAATGAATATTGGGAGAGCAACCACCACTCTGTTCAGAAGAAAATAAAATAGTGTTGAAATCACCACCCATAAACCAAGGTTTGTTGACCGAGGTAACAAAATTCCTCAAATTGTCCCAAAGGAGATTTCAACTAGATTTATAACAAGATGCATAAACAAAAGAGCCCAAAACACAATAGTCACCATAGGAGATTTGAGCATTAACAACTTGCTGAAAATCATCAATAATAGAAACCTCATTGAAATTATTCCAAAAACACCAGATTTCTAATACGATTGTGAATAGAGAGGGTACCAACCCCTCTAACATTCTAAACAAGAAAATTATGAATAATAAAATAAAAGGGGTGAGCAAGGGTTAATTAAAGAGAGCGTATATCTAGTGACAATTTGGGAGGGTAATTTTTTACTTTTTTAGCATGATAAGTTTGAAAACCATTTCCTTTTCCTATGGAATCTTATTGAAAAGATTTAGTTACATTGGTCACCAATTTAGGAGAGTTCTGTGTTTAAATTCACCTCTTAAATCTAAATTAATTAATTTAGATGATTTGGTTGATGATTTAAAAATTTTAAAATCTCATTAAATTCAGCTTCATCATCAATCCAACATGGGATAGAATCAAAGGAAATAGAATCATCATCCAATAATTTTGAAATTTATTCTGCATTAGAAATATTCAATTTTAAAGAAGATAAGTAATTCATCCTTCCCATTCAAAATTGGTTGGCCATATCAATAGTAGGAGCCAAAATTGATTCGACAGGAATAACCCCGATATTCAATGAATTAACCTCAATAGCATCCTTCAACCATTCTTAGGATCTGAGGCTTTTTCTTGAACATATGTAGGGATCGGCTTATGATTAGGAACAATATTTTCTTTGGGAGGATTTTGCTTTTTTAAATGGGGATGGAGAATAAAACATTTTGAATGATCATGGCCATGAATTTTAATGTAAGAACAAAAAACTGAAAGATTTTCCAATTCAACCTTTTACAAATACCCACATTTTTTAGAGCCAATCCAAACTTCCTTAATGTATTTTTAGTTATGACTAATTCCACTAGGATTCGAGCCACAGAGGGCTGAGATGGCTTAGTGGTAGCTTGATCAAGTGCAAAGGCCGACCAAAAAGAGCCCCAACCAAAAAAAGAACATGATGAGTAACATAATGGATGCGCATATTAGGAGATTCCTCCTTAATGTCAAAAAGGGGTGACCACTTCAGTAAGCGCATTTGACAATTAAAGATGAAGTAAGAATGACGCAAAAACACATGAATAATCCAGATCATTAGAAAGTTGAATCAGAATATGCCGAGGGTCAATAAGACCAATCAAAAAGGCACCAGTTAGCTTAAGATTATGAAAAAAAGGTGCAGATCTTATCCAAATTTGGATGATGTAAAGCAAATTTTCTAATGAGAGAGAATTCAAATGGTTTCACCAATAATTCAACATCCACATCAAAGCACATAATGGCCAATAAATAATGAAAAGAAGTCAAAATAAGATTAATCGATTCAATAGAGTGAGATGCCTTACCAGAGAGCTCTTCCTTAAATGATTTAGTAGAAGATGAAGCATTAGGGATGCCAATCCCCAAAATGTTGAATGCCCTAGCCGAAGCATCCAAAATTTGAGGTGGAGCCAAAGGAATCGAACTCACCCCAACCATTATTAAGGATGAAGCATCACGCAATCAGCCAAATGCCAATCAAGCCTTAGAATTTGATCAAAATTGAAGCCAAAATTGTAGAGATCCCTAGTACATGCCACCAAGAGGGATTCAGAAATCAGAGAGAGAAGAGCACTCATGGGAAAGGAGGGGGTTTGGCTTTAATTTTTTATTTTTATTTTGTTTAGGGTTTAAGGTTATGATTTATTTATTTATTTTATTTTATTTTATTTATTTTATTAATTAAGTAAATTGGTAGGTTTCAGTTTATTTAGTTTATTTTTTATTTTGATTTAGATTTATTTATATTTATATTTAGTTTAGTTTATTTATTTTATATTTTTTATTTTAGTTTATTTTTTAGGTTTAGGTTTATTTTTTGATTAGTTTTATTTTTATTTCATTTATTAGGTTTAGGTTTTATTTTTTATTTTTAGGTTTAGGTTTAGGTTTTTATTTTATTTTTTTAGGTGTAGGTATTAGGTTTTTATATTAAGCTTATTTTTATGTTTTATTTTTTAGTTTAGGTTAAGGTTTATTTTTAGTTTATTTTATTTTATTTAGTTTAGGTTTAGGTTTAGTTTATTTTAGGTTTAGGTTTAGGTTTTATTTATTTTAGTTTACAATTAGGTTTAGTTTATTTTTATTATAGGTTTAGGCTTTTTTTAGTTTAGGGTTTAAGTTTTATTTTTTATTTATTTTTAGGTTTTATTTTTTGGTTTATTATTTAGGTTTTAGTTTTATTTAGTTTTTATTTTATTTTATTTTATGTTTATTTGATTCTTTATTTTAGGTTTAGTTTTTATTTTATTTAGGTTTTTAATTTTAGTTTAGTTTAAGTTTTTATTTATTTTACTTTAGTTTTGTTTTTTTTATTTTAGGTTTAGGTTTTAGTTTATGCTTTTTATTTTATTTATTTTATTTTTATTTTGCGTTTAGGTTTTTTTATTTATTTTATATTTAGGTTTTATTTAGTTTAGGATTAGGTTTTTAGCATTTTAGGATTTAGGGTTTAGGGTTTAGGGTTTCAGTTTTAGGTTTAGGGTTTAGGTTTTAGTTTAGGTTTTAGGTTTAGGGTTTAGGTTTTAGTTTATGGTTTAGAATTTTAGGTTTTTTTAACTGAGAATAAATTCAGATTCAACATTTCTTCTTTTTGATTTCATCAACTAAGTATCACACCAAGTTTTCTGAGACACGAGCGACAACATAGGTCAAAAATGAGCATGGATAGAGTGAATCAAAAACCTAAGATTACTAGAACCATCTCTAATGTAAAGACATAATTTCATAAGCAGTAGATTGGATCGGGCGTTCTTTAGTTTCTCCAGTTTCCATCAAAACCACCCTGACCTCTCGAGTAGTGGGATCCACCATCAAATCCCTGATCTCTCCCTCCACCACATGGTTGTAAGTGCTCTCCTCCCTTCTCCATAACCACCACTACTCATACCACCTCCAAATCCACCACACCTCCAAATCCCCACCACCATTTAGATAATTGACCTCGCCTTGCCTCCACCTCCAAATCTAGATTGACCTTGGTTGATGGTGATGTTCATGCCTTCAAGTTTTTTCCCATTCTTAGGATTTAGGTTTAGGTTTAGGTTTAGGTTTATTAGGTTTTAGGGTTTAGGTTTATTTTTTTAATTTATTTAGTTACTTTAGGTTTAAGTTTAGGGTTTGGGGTTTAGGGTTTAGGTTTTAGGTTTCAGGGTTTAGGGTTTAGGGTATTAGGGTTTACGCTTTTTGGGTCTAGGGTTTATAATTAGGGTTTTGGGTTTAGGTTTAGGGTTGTAGGTTTAGGGTTTAGGATTAGTTTTGGGTTTAGAGTTTATGGATTACGATTTAGGGTTTAGAGTAATTTTTTGTTTTTTAAAATTAAGTAAACTGGTAAGTTTAGGTTTATTTAGTTTATTTTTTATTTTATTTCTTATTTTATTTTTAATTTTTATTTTAGATTTATTTTTTTATTTTTATTTAGTTTAGTTTATTTATTTTAGGTTTATTTATTTTAGTTTAGGTTTTTTATTTTAGTTTATTTTTTTTATTTTGGTTTAGATTTAGGTTTATTTTTTTTTGTTGAGTTTTGTTTTTATTTTATTTTTTAGGTTTAGGTTTTAATTTTATTTTTTGGTCTATGTTTAGGTTTTTATTTTATTTTTTAGATTTAGGTTTTAGGTTTTTATTTTAGGTTTATTTTTAAGGTTTATTTTTAGTTTAGGTTTAGGTTTATTATTAGTTTATTTAATTTTATTTTATTTAAGTTTAGGTTTAGCTTTAGTTTATTTTAGGTTTAGGTTTATGTTTTTCTTTTATTTTAGTATAATTTATTTTAGTTTAGTTTTAGGTTTATTTTATTTTTTTAGGTTTAAGTTTTTTTTAGGTTAGGGTTTATGTTTTATTTTTTATTTATTTTTAGGTTTAGGTTTTTTTATTTAGTTTTATTTTGTTTTTTATTTTAGGTTTATTTAATTTTATGTTATTTAGTTTTATTTTATTAGGTTTTTTATTCTTAGGTTTATTTTACTTTTTTAGTTTAATTTAGGTTTTCTTTATTTTATTTTTTGTTTATTTTAGGTTTTGTTTAGGTTTTTTTTTATTTTATTTTATTTATTTTATTTAAATTTAGGTTTTTTATTTATTTTATTTTTAGGTTTTATTGAGTTTAGGTTTAGGTTTTTAGGTTTTCTGGTCTTTAGAGTTAAGGGTTTAGGGTTTAGGAATAGACATTTAGGTTTTAGGATTTAGGGTTATAGATTTTAGGGTTTAAGGTTTAGGGTTTGGGGTTTAGAATTTAGGGTTTAGGGTTGTAGATTTTAGGGTTTAGGGTTTAGGGTTTAGGGTTATCTTATTTGTTTCAAATTTTTATTTTTATTTTTTAATTTTTAGAGTAAGTAAACTCGTAGGTTTAGGTTTATTTAGTTTATTTAGTTTATTTTTTATTTATATTAGTTTATTTTATTTTTTATTTTTATTTAGGTTTATTTTTATTTTTAATTAATTTTAGTTTATTTATTTTAAGTTTATTTATTTTAGATTTTTTTTAGGTTACAGTTTTGGTTTAAGTTTATTTTTTAGTTTAGTTTTATTTTTATTTTATTTTTTAGGTTTAGGTTTTAGGTTTTTATTTTAGGTTTATTTTTAGGTATTAGTTTTTATTTTGGTTTAAGTTTATTTTTAGTTTATTTTATTTTATTTAGTTTAGGTTTAGGTTTAGGTTTTATTTATTTTAATATAGTTTATCTTAGTTTAGGTTTTGGTTAATATGATTTTTATTTTAGGTTTAGTGTTTAATTATCTTAGTTTTATTTTTATTCATTTTATTTTTAGGTTTTATTTAGTTTAGGATTAGATTTTTAGCTTTTTATGGTCTAGGGTTTATGGTTTAGGTTTTAGGTTTTTATTTTAGGTTTATTATTTGGTTTTGATTTACCTTTAGTTTTTATTTTATTTTATTTAGTTTAGGATTTAGGTTTTGTTTATTTTAGGTTTAGGTTTTATTTATTTTAGTTTACTTTATTTTAGTTTAGGTTTAGGTTTATTTTATTATGTTTATTTTATTTTATTTTTGGTTTAGTTTTTATTTTTAGTTTAGTGTTTAGGTTTTATTTTTATTTATTTCTAGGTTTTAATTTTAGGTTTATTTTCTAGGTTTAGGTTTTTATTTAGTTTTATTTTATTTTTTCTATTTTAAATTTAGCTTTTATTTTATTTAGGTTTTTTATTCTTAGGTTTATATTATTTTTTAGTTTAGTTTAGGTTTTTATTTATTTTATTTTATTTTATTTTTTATTTTTTTATTATATTTTATTTTTAGGTTTAGGTTTTGGTTTTAGTTTAGGTTTTTATTTTATTTTATATTATTATTTATTTTTAGGTTTAAGTTTATTTATTTATTTTATTTTGAGGTTTATTTACTTTAGGTTTAGTTTTTAGGTTTTAGGGTTTAGGGTTTAGGGTTTTAATGTTTAGGGTTTAGGGTTAGGGTTTAAGGTTTAGGGTCTAGGGTTTAGTGTTTAGGGTTTAGGTTTAGGATTTAGGGTTTAGGGTTAGCTTAGGGTTTAGGGTTAGTTTAGTGTTTAGGGTTTAGGGTTTAGGGTTTAGGTTTTAAGGTTTAGGGTTTTTTAGGTTTTGGGTTTTTGGTTTAGGGTTTGTTAAGGGTTTATGGTTTAGGGTTCTGGGTTTTGGATTTAGGGTGGTGGGTTCTAGGTTTAGGGTTGTAGGCTTAGTATTTAGGGTACACGATTTAGGATTTAGGGTTTAGGGTTTAGGATTTAAGGTTTAGGGTTTTTAATTAACTAAACTTGTTGGTTTAGGTTTGTTTTAGTTTATTTTTTTTATTATTTACTTTTGTTTCTTTTATTTTTATTTTTATATATGTTTATTTTTTATTTTTATTTAGTTTATTTTAGTTTAGGTTTTTTATTTTTGTTTGTTTTTTCAGGTTTAGGTTTATTTTTATTTTTTAGTTCAGTTTATTTTTATTTTATTTTTTAGATTTAAGTTTTATTTTTTTATTTTTAGGTTTAGGTTTAGGTTTTAGGTTTTTATTTTAGGTTTATTTTTAGGTTTTCTTTTTTTAATTTAGGTTTAAGTTTATTTTTAGTTTATTTTATTTTATTTAGTTTAGGGTTTAGATTTACTTTATTTTAGGTTTAGGTTTAGGTTTTATTTATTTTTGGATAGTTTATTTTAGTTTAGGTTTAGGTTTATTTTATTTTTTTTATCAAAGGTTTAGGTTTTTTTTTATTTGAGGTTTAGGTTTTATTTTGAAGTTAATTTTTTAGGTTTAAGTTTTTATTTAGTTTTTATTTTATTTTATTTTAGGTTTATTTTATTTTATTTTTCATTTAGTTTTTATTTTATTTAAGTTTTTTATTTTTTTGTTTAGTTTAAGTTTTTATTTATTTTATTTTAGTCTAGTTTTTATTTTTTATTTTATTTTATTTATAAGTTTAAGTTTAGGTTTGGGTTTAGGTTTATGTTTAGATTTTAGTTTTATTTTTTAGCTTATTTTATTTTATTTAAGTTTCGATTGTTTATTTATTTTATTTTTGGATTTTAATTATAGGTTTTTAGTTTAGGTTTAATTTTTTAGGTTTTTAGGGTTTAGGGTTTAGGGTTTGGGGTTTATGGTTTAGGGTTAAGGGTTATAGGTTTTAGGGTTTAGGGTTTAGGGTTTAGGCTTAGGTTTTTTTTATTTTTTTATTTTTTTTTATTTTTATGGTTTAGGGTTTAGGATTTAGGTTTTAGGTTTAGGGTTCAAGTTTTAGTTTATGGTTTAGGGTTTTTAGTTTTTTTAGTAAAGGACAAATTCAGATTCAACATTTCTTCTTTTCGATTTCATCAACCAAGTAATACATCATGTTTTTTAAGACACAAGCGATGACATAGATCAAAAATGAGCACACATAAAGCAAATCAAAAACCTTGGATAACTAGAACCATCTCTTATGTAAAGACATAGTTCCATATGTAGCAGATCGGATCGATCGTTCTTCAATTTCTCCAATTCCCATCAGAAACACCCCCGCCTCTCGAGTAGTGGGATCCACCATCACATCCTCAATCTCTCCCTCACCGGGTAACATTCTGCTCCTCCCTCCATAACCACCCTCATCCACCACCTCCATATCCACCACCACCTCTAGATGCTCCACCACCACTACAACAACCACCTTCTCCACCTTCGCCTTTACCACTAGATCTAGATTGAGCCTAGTTGACGGTGATGTTCCTGCCATCAAGGTTCTGCCCATTCTTGGGGTTTAGATTTATTTTCTAATTTATTTAGTTACTTTAAGTTGAGGTTAAGGGTTTGAGGTATAGGGTTTAGGGTTTAAGGTTAGGGTATAGAGTTTAGAGTTTAGGGTATAGGCTATAAGGTGTTAGGATTAGGGTTTATGGTTTTAGGGTTTAGGGTTTAGGTTTAAGGTTTAAGGTTTAAGGTTTAGGGTTTTTTATTGTTTAGGGTTTAGGGTTAAGGGTTTAAGGTTGTAGGTTTAGTGTTGTAGGTTTAGGGTTTGGGGTTAGTTTTAGGGTTTAGGGTATAAGGTTTAGGGTTTCTTTTTCAAATTAAGTAAATGTGTAAGTTTAGGTTTATTTAGTTTACTTAGTTTATTTCTTATTTTAGTTTTTTTATTTAGGTTTATTTTATTTTCATTTAGTTTAGTTTATTATTTTTAGTTTTATTTATTTTAGTTTAGGTATTTTTATTTTAGCCTTTAAGTTTAGGTTAATTTTTTAGGTTTAGGTTTTTAGGTTTTTAGGTTTCTAGGGTTTAAGGTTTAGGGTTTAGGGTTTAGTGTTTAGCCTTTTAGGGTTTACGATTTAGGGTTTACGATTTAGGGTTTAGGGTTTATAGTTAGGGCTTAGGGTTTAGGGTTTTGTGTTTAGGCTTTAGAGTTTAGGGTTTTTATGGTTTAGGTTTTAGGGTTTAGGGTTTAGGGTTTAGGCTTTTAGGGTTAGGGTTTAGAACTTTAGGGTTTATGGTTTAAGACTTAGGGTTATAGGTTTAGGGTTTAGGGTTAGGATTTTTTTTATTTTTCTATATTTTTTTAAATATTTATTTTTTTTAGGGTTTAGGGTTTAGTGTTTGGGTTTTAGGTGTAGAGTTTAGGTTTTAGTTTAGGGTTTAAGCTTTTTGGTTTTTCTTTTAACAGAGAATAAATTTGGGTACAATATTTCTTCTTTTCGATTTCATCAATCAAGTAACACACTAAGTTTTCTAAGATGCGAGGGATGACATACTTAAAAATTAAGCACATATAGAGTAAATCAAAACCCTAGATAACTAGAATTGTCTCTTATAAAGATTCCATAAATAATAGATCGGTCGGTTGTTTTGATTTCTAGTTCCCATCATAACCACCCCGACCTCTTGAGTAGTAGAGCCACCATCATATCCCCAATCTCTCCCTCCGTCATCACTACGGATGTAACCTTTGACACTCCTCCCACCTCCATAACCACCACTACTCTGACTACCACCTCCAAATCCACCACTTCCCGGATCCCCACCACCTGCGATAACCACCACCCTCTTGCCTCCAATGAGATCTAAAGGAGCACGGTTGATGGTGATGTTCTTGCCGTTAAGGTTCTGCCCATTCTTAAGCTTTAGGATTAGGTTTAGGTTTATTAGGTTTTAGGGTTTATTTTTATTTTTTAATTTATTTAGTTACTTTAGATGTATGTTTAGGGATTAGGGTTTAGGGTTTAGGTTTTAGGGTTAGGGTTTAGGGTTTAAGGTTAAGATTTAGGGTTTAGAATTTAGGCTTTAGGGTTTACGGTTTTAGGGTTTTTACTTTTAGGGTTTAGGGTTTAGGGTTAGGGTTTAGGGTTTAGGGTTTAGGGTTTAGGGTTGTAGGTTTAGTGTTGTAGGTTTAGGGTTTAAGGTTTATGATTTAGGGTTTAGGATTTTTTTTAAAATTAAGTAAACCAGTAGGTATACATTTATTTAGTTTACTTCATTTACTTTTTCTTTAATTTTATTTTTTTATTTAAGTTTATTTTTTATTTTTATTTAGTTTAGTTTATTTATTTTAGTTTAAGTTTTTTATTTTATTTTATGTTTAAGGTTTAAGTTTAGGTTTAGGTTTAGGTTTATTTTTTAATTGAGTTATATTTTTATTTTATTTTTTAGGTTTAGGTTTATTGGTTTTTAGGGTTTAGGGTTTAGGGTTTAGGGTTTAAGGTTAGGGTTTATGGTTAAGTGTTTAGGCTTTAGGGTTTAGGGTTTTTAGGGTTTAGGGTTTAGGGTTTTGGGTTTTGGGTTTTGGGTTTGGGGTTTGGGGTTTAAGATTTTTGGGTTTAGGGTTTAGGGTTAGGATTTTTATTTTTTATTTTTTATATTTTTTATATTTTTAGTGTTTAGGATTTGGGTTTTAGGTGTGGGGTTCAAGTTTTAGTTTAGGGTTTTTGGTTTTTGTTTTTTTAATAGAGTATAAATTTAGATTCAACATTTCTTCTTTTCGATTTCATCAACCAAGTAACATACCAAGTTCTCTAAGACAAGAGCGACGAGATTGATTAAAAATGAGCACACATAGAGAAACTCAAAAAGCCTGGATAACTAGAACCATCTCTACTGTAAATATATAATTGCATAAGCAGCAGATCGGCTTGGTCGTTCTTCAATTTCTCCAGTTGTCATCAGAACCACCCCGGCCTCTCGAGTAGCAAGATCCACCATCATATCCCCAATCTCTCCTTCTTCCACCACCATGACCATAACCTACGATGCTCCTCCCACCTCCATAACCACCACCTACAAATCCACCAGCACCTCTAGATGCCCCACCACCACTACGATAACCGTCGTCTCCACTTTCGCCTCCACTAACAGATCTAGACTAAGCTTGGTTGATGGTGATGTTCTTATCTTGAAGGATCTGCCCATTCTTAAGGTTTAGGTTTAGGTTTAGATTTATTTGGTTTTAGGGTTTAGATTTAGGTTTATTAAGTTTTAGGGTTTAGGTTTATTTTTAATTTATTTAGTTACTTTAGGTTTAGGTTTAGGGTTTAAGTTTTATGGTTAGGGTTTAGGGTTAAGGTTTAGGTTTAGGGTTTAGGGTTAGGGTTTAGGATTTAGGGTTTGGGGTTTAGGGTTTAGGGTTTAGGGTTTAGGGTTTATGGATTAAGGTTTAGTGCTTAGGGTTTTTTAGGGTTTAGGGTTTAAGATTTAGGGTTGTAGGTTTAGTGTTGTAGGATTAGGGTTTAGGCTGGGGGGTTTATGGTTTAGTTTAGGTTTAGGATTTGGGGTTGAGTTTAGTTTTCTTTTTAAATTAAGCTCATATTTTAGGTTTATTTAGTCACTTAGTTTATAGTTTTTTATTTTTATTTTTATTTAGGTTTGTTTATTTTATTTAGTTTAGTTTATTTATTTTAGTTTAGATTTGTTATTTAGCTTATTTTTTAGATTTAGGTTTAGTTTTTTTTTGTATTTTTTAGTTGAGTTTTGATTTTATTTTTTTAGGTTTAGGTTTTATTTTTAATTTTTAGGTTTAGTTTAGGTTTTAGTTTATTTTTTTAAGTTTAGCTTTTAGGTTTTTATGTTAGGTTTATTTTATAGGGTTTAGGGTTTAGGTGGTTTTTTGGGTTTAGGGTTTATGGTTTATGGTTTAGGTTTAAGATTTATTTTAGGGTTTAAGTTTTAGTCAATTCAGGTTTTAGTTTAGGGTTTAAGGTGTTTGGTTTTTTTAAACAAATTCAAATTCAACATTCCTTCTTTATGATTTCATCAACCAAGTAACACGCCAAGTTTTCTAAGGCACATTTATGATAAAAAATGAGCATGCAGAGAAAATTGAAAACCTTAGATAACTAGAACCATCTCTCATCAGAAGACATAGTTCCATAAGTATTAAATGGTCGTTTCTTCGCTTTCTCTCTATCGAACCACCCCGCCTCTCGAGCATGATCCACCATTACGATCTCTCCCCGCCCCATCACGTAACCTTCGTCACTCCTCCTACCTCCATAACCATGACTTCTCTGACCACGACCTCCATATCCACTAGCACCTGTAGATTCCCCACCACAACTATGATAATCGCTGCCTTCGCCTTCACCTCCATCGCCATATCTAGACGAGCCTGATGTGATGCCAAGGTTTTGTATATTCTAAGTTTTAGGTTTAAGTTTATTTTTAATTTATTACTTTAGGTTTAGTTTAGGTTTGGGTTTAGGGTTAGGGTTGGGTTTGTTTATGGTTTAGGGTTTAGGTTTTGTGGTTTGTGGTTTATTTCTGTGGTAGTGGGTAGGGTTTAGTTTTTGGATTTGGGGTTTAGTTTTGTGGTAGGTTTAGGTTTAAGGGTTTTGGGCTTTGGGTTTGGGGTTTAGGGTTTTAAGGTTTTAGGTTTTGGGGTATGCATTGTAGGTTTAGGATTTAGGATTTATGGTTTAGGGTTAGTTTTAGGCTTTAAGGTTTAAGGTTAGAATTTTATTTTTTTTATTTTTTATTTTTTATTTTTAGGGTTTACAATTTAGGGTTTAGGTTTTAGGTTAAGGGTTTAGGTTATATTTTAGGGTTTAGGAATTTTGGTTTTTTTTAATAGATAACAAATTCTAATTCAACATTTCTTCTTTTCAATTTCATCAATAATGTAACAAACTAAGTTCTCTGAGACACAAGTGATGACATAGATAAAAAATGAGCACGCATAAAGCAAATCAAAAACCCTAGATAACTGGAATTGTCTCTATTATAAAGACATAGTTCTAAACATGTAGATCGAATTATTCATTCTTTAGTTTCTCTAGTACCCATTAGAACCACCATGTATTCTAATGTATTCTCATGCCACCATAACAACTGTAACCTCCTTCGCTCCTCCCTCTTCCAAAACCACCACCTCCATATCCACTAGCACCTCTAGATCTCCCACCACCACTGTGATAATCGTTTCCTCCACCTTCACCTCCACCTCAAGATGTAGACTGAGCCTAGTTGATGATGATTTTTTTGCCGTCAAGGTTCTACCCATTCTTAGGGCTTAGATTTAGGTTTAGTTTTATTAGGTTTTAAGGTTTAGGATTATTTTTTTCTAATTTATTTAGTTACTTAAGGTTTAGGTTTAGGGTTTGGGGTTTAGGGTTTAGGGTTTATAGTTAGGGTTTATGGTTTAGGGTTTTTTTAACTCAAATGATTTCATAACAAACAAGAAATTACCAAATCAAATAAGACATTATCGTCTAACAACTAATAAAATAAGATAAAAGAAAACCCAATTAAAAAATTCACAAAAATAATTTTTCATAAAATGATTTAACTCCCTAAGGTAATAAAATTTGATTTTATAAGGCCAACAAAGCTTAGTCAACAAGTCGAAACCCATATCATCATCGATTCCTCTTCCTTCTTCTCTTCCATCATAGAGCAAGAAGAAGAAGAGGAGAGTAGAAGCATCAAGCTCAGCAGCCATAAGAAATTTAGTAGGATCCTTCAAATACTCCTTAACCTTCTTAGCCTACGGGTATGTGTAATCAGTGGCAATCATGATGGTGAGGACATTCTTGTAAGTGTTGATGAACATGTGGGGTGCTGTAGCAAGGGTAGGATAAGAGAGGGCTAGTGAGAGAGATGTGATCATTGAAAGGCCTGTCAAAGAATTCTCAATGAGATCACCCTAAGTGAGTTCAAGGACCTCATGAATGAACACCAAACCATCATCATACATAGACTGGATGACAAGCCCATCAACCTTTGAGGATCCCACCTTATCGCATTTTTTTAGTTAGCTCAATTGGGGTGATAATTTCAACAGTACCCTTGTTGATCTTAGTTGGGATGTTGAGAACCTAGAAGAAAGAAGTCTATGAAGGATCCAGACTAGTGTTGCCTCGAGGAACCACAACATCAATAGGTGCAACAAGACCAACACGGGCAGGAGCACCAACTTTGTATTTCGTAACCTCTTCACTGACTTCTTTAAGATCACCTTTCATAAAAATCAGCTCAATCGGGGTTTAGTGTTTAGGGTTTTAGGGTTTTTGATTTTAGAGTTTGTGTTTAGGTTTGGGGTTTAAGTTTTAGTTTAGTTTAGGGTTTAAGATTTAGGATTTAGTTTGTGGTTTTTAGTTTTAGGGTTTAGTGGTTGTATTTTTAGTTGTAGGTTTAGGGTTTAGGGTTAGTTTTGTGGTTTAAGATTTAGGGTTTTTTTAAAAAATTAAGTAATCAGGGTTTATTTAGTTTATTTATTTTAGTTTTATTTATTTTAGGTTTATTTTATTTTAGTTTAGATTTTATTTTACTTTTATTTTCAGGTTTAGGTTTTATCTTTTAGGTGTTTATTTTTATTTTATTTTTTTAGTTTAGGTTTTAGGTTTATTATTTTAGTTTATTTTTAGGTTTAATTCTTTTTAGTTTAGGTTTAGGTTTTATTTATTTAGTTTAGTTTATTTTTTATTTTAGGTTTAGGTTTATTTTATTTGTTTATTTTAGGTTTAGTTTTTTTTAGTTTAGCGTTTATGTTTCTTTAGGTTCTATTTTTAGGTTTATTTTTTAAGTTTAGATTTTTATTTAGTTTTTATTTTATTTTATTTTAGGTTAATTTTATGCTTATTTTTTTTTTTATAAGTTTTTTATTCTTCAGTTTATTTTATTTTTTTATTTAGTTTAGGTTTTTATTTATTTTATTTTATTTTATTTTATTTTTATTTTATTTTTAGTTTTAGGTTTAGATTTTAGTTTAGATTTTATTTTATTTTATTTTATTATTTTATTTAGGTTTAGGTTTTTTATTTATTTTATTTTTAGGTTTTATTTAGTTTAGGTTTAGGTTTTTAGGATATTAGGATTTAGGGTTTAGGGTTTTAGGGTTTAGGGCTTAGGTTTAGGGTTTTGGGTTTAGGGTTTAGGTGTTTAGGCTTTAGGGTTTAGGATTTAGGGGTTTTTGTTTAACTAAAAGGAATTTATTGCTCAGAAAAATAGGTACAAGTAGACCATATTAGAGACTAAACTCAAAAGAAAAAAAACTACGCTCAAATGAGCTATAGAAGAATCTAAAGAGTTTAGTCCCTCAACTAATACATCAAGAGCAAAATAGAAAAAAGACAACTAAAAAAGCCAAGTAAAAGGCGATGGAAGAATCCATGGAGCTCTAAAGAACCTCCAAAGAGGCAGAAGATCCATAAGAAAAGGAAACACAACCTGCAGAAAGACAACCATCTAAGAAAAAAGAGACCATCATTAAGACTCTAGCTCCCTCAAGAAGAAGAGACCAAGCGAAAAGAGAACGCAACACAAGAAATCTCAGTGAAGGAGATCAAAACATAAAGAGAAAAAACTCAGCTCAGATATGAGGAAGAAGGATAATCACAATAATGAGGGCAATAAATCTAAGTGTATGCGACTTCAAGAAGGGTTACAAATAGGAAAAGTCACCATCCACAAAATATCAAGGAAATAATCCATCATATCATCTAGCCATCCCAAAAAAAAATACAAACCTATAATAATAGCCACCCGACCAAAGAAAAGTGAAGCTAAGGAAATAGAAGGAGGAGACCAATAGATAAAATTAACATAAGGCAATCAACAAAAAAAAATGAACACCTTTTAAAAAAGGTGAGAAAAGAAGCTCACAAAAAAAAAAAAAAAGAGAACCCTCAAAGAGCCAACAAAATACAACACCAATCCAAAGCCACCAAGGCACCAACCAAAGGAAAGGAAATAATAGAGTAGCCACACAAAAAGCACCCAAGAAAAATAGCCCAAGAAAGAGCAAGAGAACCAAACCAACCAATAGAAAAAAAAGAAGAAGGCCAGCAAATGATAAAATAAATAGCAGATAACCAATGGACAAACCACATGCCAAGGACAAAAAGCCTAACCTACCACCAACAAAGAGAGCAAAAGCACCAACCAAAGAAAGGCAATCTAATAGGAAGAAAGCCAACTACATAAGACAAACCAGCCAATGGGCACAAAAAAACCAACAACAGCCAAAACAAAGCTAAAGGAGGAAAATTAGAAGCCAATACTCCCTAGCAAGAAAACACAAGCTCAACCATAGAGAAAAACTAGCCAAATGCAAAAACCTCCCAAGGACGGGAGAGATTATTTCCAAGAAGTTTTGGAACAAGTATACCTCGGAAAGTGAGGTGGGACATAAATCTGAAAACTTTTTTTTTTCTTCTTGTAAATAGTTTTATAACCATGCCCTTTCTCCAAAAAATCTCCATCCAAAAATGAATCATATTGTTATAAAGGCATGGGGATCATGAAGCTATCAATTTCAAGAAGAGCATTCAAAATCATCCACAACATTAGACAAAGGAAAATCAAAAATAGTTTGCATCTCATAATCTGAAGTGAAAGAAGGAGCATGACTAGCTTTATTAAGAAGAAAATTATCAATATTTTTACCTTCCAACAAAATCTGAAGAGTATCCTCCCTATCTTCATTCAGAAAAAAAGCAAGAGAAGCAGAATCCAGATTTGCAGTACAATCTTCATGTAAGGGATTAAAATAAGATTCAAATCCCTTAGAAACACATAGCATATTACCAAAATTCTGAACATAATTACTAGCCATAGAAAAACCATCATTTTGAATCAAAATAGAACTATTCACAATGAGAGGTATTATGTAAATCTAATTTTTTTTAAAAGAAGGATCACCAATATTAACAAGATTGTCAAGACCAAAAGTTAAAATATAAAAAATATGGACATTCTTTTCACCACCATTCTCAATCAAAGAAGGAAAAGAAATAGTCTGTTTCCCATGATCTAAAGAAAACATAGGAAAAAGAGAAACAACATCACGATTGGAAGAAATAGTGTTAGCATCAATAATATTCGAATCATAATCATGAAAGGACTTATGCACAACATCCGAACCATTAGAATCATTAACCACAACCTCTAAAGTCTTCCCTTTAATAGAATCATCAGAAGAAACACTTAGAGCATGATTATTAGTTAAAACTTTTTGAGAAACATCAAAATTACCTTCCGCATTATACAAATCATTAATACGTATACTTTTCCATAAGATTTGAAAATCTGGTTTTGCAAAACATGAGAATTTTGACAAGCAAATTTTCTTTATCCAACTTGAGAGAATCATCAGTGTTTTCAAAAATTGAATTCTTATTGGTGATTTTCTTCCTAAGAGAGGGATGAGCAATAAAGCATTCAGAAATTTCATGCCCATGAATCTTACAATGATTACAAAAAATGGAAAGTTCTCAAAAATAACTTTTTGAAAATAATCACATTTCTATGAACCCAACCAAATTTCTTTCGGATATTTTTTAGTAATATCAATGTCTACAAGAATTTTAGCAATAGGTGTCTAGAAGAAGTAATTGTTGCTTGATCAACTTGCAAAGGCCAACCAAAAATTGACCCAATAGCATAAAGAGTTTGATGATTAAATAGATGAATCCACTAGTTAGGTAAAGAAATCCAAATGGGAACAATAGGTAACTCTTCATTAACATCAAACATAGACCACACAGAATACACATTTGACAATTAAAACATAGTAAGAATGCCTAAAAAATTCTTCCATAGTCAAGGTCTTTAGAAAGTTTAATCAGAATATGCCTTGCATTAATCAGCCTAATATAAAATGAACCAGATAAACTTAAGTTATGAAAATAGAACGAATATCTTCCATTTTTGGCCATTTAAATGAAAACTTTTCGAGCAAAGAAATAGCAAAAGCCTCAGCTAATCTTTCAATATCCTCATCTGAAATCATAATTGCCACAGTACCTTTAAAAGTCATATGAAGCAAATTCAAAGGAGGCTGGAGGAGGAATTCTTACCTAAAGCCTCTTTGAAAGATTTAGTAATTTAGAGGTGGATTACCCAAAAATTTGATTTCTAGCGGGATCAATCGCACATGGGATTTACCCCATGGATTTGAAGAAGCCGACATCGTGATAAGAACGTCGAGATGCCTAAGGTGACAATCTATAGGGAATCTAAGAAAGAGCTCAAAACTACCAAGAATCAGGATCCCAAAATTGCTCAATAAGAGGGTTAAGTTTAATTTTAGGGTTTAGGTTTTAGGTTTAGTGTTTATTAGTTATTATTAGGTTTTATTACTTTTAGGTTATTATTATTTATTATTAGTTTTATGTTTAGTTTAGCTAGTTTAGTTTTAGTTAGGTTATTAGTTTAGTTTTATTAGTTTTAGTTTTAGTTATTATTATTTTAGGTTAGTTTAGGGGGGTTTAGGTTCAATTTATTAGTTTATTTAGTTAGTTTATGTAGTTAGTTTGTTCATTAGGGTTTAATTTATTTTAGTTTATTTATTAATTATTATTAGTTAGTTTAGTTATTATTAGTTAGTTAGTTATTTATTTAGTTTCATTAATTATTATTATTAGTTTATGGTTTTATTATTATTTAGGTTTTAGTTAGTTTTAGTTAGCAGTTTAGTTTTATTAGTTTAGTTTTGTTAGTTTATTTATTAGTTTATTAGTTTAGTTTATTAGTTTTATTACTTTAATTATGGGTTTAGGTTTATTCATTTATTATTATTACTTTTTTAGTTTAGTTTATGGTTTAGTTTTTTATTAGTTATTATTAGTTATTTATTGTTTATTATTATTATTATTTAGTTTGTTGGTTTATTATTAGTTTTATTTTAAATTATTATTTTTTAGTTTATTAATATTATTTGTTTTATTATTATTATTTAGTTCATTTATTTAGTAAGGGTTTAGGGTTTAGTTATTTAGTTATTTATTAGTTAGTTTATTGTTAGTTTTATTATTAGTATTTTATTAGTTTAGTTAGTTAATTAGTTATTATTATTATTATTATTAGTTTTTATTAGTTTAGTTATTGTTAGTTAGTTTTATTATTATTATTATTATTATCATTATTTTATTTATTAGGTTTATTAGTTTAGTTATTTTGTTTAGTTATTTTGTTAGTTTTGTTTTATTTAGTTATTAGTTTATTAGTTTATTATAAGTTAGTTATTATTATTATTTTTAGTTAGTTGTTTTATTATTAGTTTATTATTAGTTGTTAGTTAGTTTATTAGGTTTAGTTATTATTATGTATATTTATTAGTTAGTTTTCATTATTTATTAGTTTAGGTTTAGGGTTTAGTTTTAGTTAGTTATTTAGTTATTTATTCATAGTTATTATTATAAGTTTATTAGTTTAGTTTTAGTGTTTATTATTTATTAGGGTTTAGGTTTATTTATTAATTAGTTTAGTTTTATTAGTTAGTTTTTATGTTAGTTTATTTATTAGTTTATTAGTTTTTTGGTTAGTTAGTTATTTATTTAGTTTAGTTGATTATTATTATTAGTTTATGGTTTTATTATTATTTAGGTTTTAACTAGTTTTAGTTAGTGGTTTAGTTTTATTAGTTTAGTTTTGTTAATTTATTTATTAGTTTATTAGTTTAGTTTATTAGTTTTGTTAGTTTAGTTATGGGTTTAGGTTTATTAGTTTATTATTATTAGTTTTTTAGTTTAGTTTATGGTTTAGTTTTTTATTAGTTATTATTAGTTCTTTATTGTTTATTATTATTATTATTATTAGTTCAGCTAGTTGGTTTATTATTAGTTTTATTTTACATTAGTTTTTTTAGTTTATTATTATTATTAGTTTTATTATTATTATTTAGTTTATTTATTTAGTTAGGGGTTAGGGTTTAGTTATTAATTTATTTATTAGTTAGTTAATTATTAGTTTTATTATTAGTAGTTTATTAGTTTTGTTAGTTAGTTATTAGTTATTATTAGTTTTATTAGTTTAGTTATTGTTAGTTAGTTTTATTATTATTATTATTAGTGTATTTATTAGGTTTATGTATTTAGTTATTTATTTAATTATTAGTTCATTAGTTTATTATTAGTTAGTTATTATTAGATTTTTAGTTTGGTGTTTTATTATTAGTTTATTATTAGTTATTAGTTAGTTTATTATGTTTAGTTATTATTATGTTTATTTATTAGTTAATTTTAATGGTTTATTAGTGTAAGTTTAGGGTTTAGTTTTAATTAATTATTTAGTTATTTATTATTAGTTATTATTATTAGTTTATTAGTTTAGTTTTAGTGTTTATTATTTATTAGGGTTTAGGTTTATTTATTAATTAGTTTAGTTTTATTAGTTAGTTTTTTAGTTAATTTTTTTATTGGTTTATTAGTTTATAAGTTATTAATTTTATGTTATTAATTATTTAATATTAGTTTTATTTAGTTTATTATTAGTTTTAGTTTTTATTAGTTATTATTAGGTTTGTAGTTTTTTAGTTTTATTAGTTTATTAGTTAGTTTTAGTTTAGTTTTATTATTAGTTTATTAGTTTTTTTAGTTATTGTTTACTTATTATTATTAATTTTATTAGTTTTGTTATTAGTTATTTTAGTTTAGTTTAGTTTGTTATTATTAGTTTTATTAGTTTATCTTTAGGGGTTTAGTGTTTAGTTTATTTAGTTTTATTATTATTATTATTAGTTTTAGTTATTATTATTATTAGTTTATTAATTTTTTAGTTTGGTTTAGTTAGTTATTTATTTAGTTAGTTTATTTTATTAGTTTTATTAGTTAGTTTTATTTAGTTTTATTATTTATTAGTTTAGTTAGTTTAGTGTCTAGTTTAGTTTAGTTTTATTTATTATTTTTATTATTAGTTTGGTTTAATTAGTTTTCTTATATTAGGTTTTATTATTATTTAGTGTTTTTTAGCTATTAGTTTTAGTTTAGTTTAATTTTTTATTATTATTAGTTATTAATTTATTAGTTTAGTTAGTTTTATTAGTTTATTATTATTAGTTAGTTTATTGTCTATTTTATGATTATTAGGTTTATTTATTATTTATTATTTAGTTTATTATTATTATTAGTTTAGTTATTAGTTTTATTTAATTTAGTTTATTATTAGTTTATTAGTTTATTAGTTATTAGTTATTTAGTTTTAGTTTATTAGTTTTTAGTTTTATTATTAGTTTTAGTAATTATTATTTAGTTAGTTTATTATTAGGTTTAGTTAGTTTTTTTAGTTTATTAGTTTTAGTTAATAGTTAGTTATTATTATTAGTTATTTATTAGTTATTTAGTTAGTTTATTAGTTATTAGCTTTAGTTTAGTTAGTTTAGTTATTGGGTTTAGTTTTATTAATAGTTAGTTATTTATTAGGTTAATTATGTTTAGGGTTTAGGTTTTTAGTTATTATTAGTAGTTATTTATTTATTAGGGTTTAGTTTAGTTAGTTTATTAGTTTATTTTTAGTTATTAGTTTAGGTTTAGTTTAGTTTTAATTAGTTTTATTAGTTTAGTTTAATTTTAGTTAGTTTATTAGTGGGTTTTTTGTTTAAGTTTAATTTATTTTTCGGTTTTATTTTTTGATTATTTTTAGGTTTTACATTTAGGTTTATTTTATAGGTTTAGGTTTTTATTTAGTTTTTATTTTATTTTATTTTAGGTTTATTTTATTTTTATTTTACGTTTAGTTTTTATTTTCTTTAAGTTTTTATTCATAGGTTTAGGGTTTAGGGTTTATTGTTAGCTTACTTATGTTCAATTCTTTTTTCGTAAAACAGGAAGAGGAAACCCCAACTTTTGAAGCGATAGAATATAGAATTAGGCTTGAGCACAAGGAACTTCACTACACAAATGAAAGATAAAGATGAGATAAATATCGATTTGAGAAAAGATGATCGGCGACATATACTCTTTCCATGACATGAGAGAAGAATCCACTTTGTTCATAAGTGAGACTTTCTTGACTTTCCTTCGATGCAAGAAGCATTGAATTGCATGTGAAAAGCATGATTAGGCTTAGGGAAGAAAGTTATGTGAAACATATGTGTAAATAAGGAAGAAATGAAACTTGATGGATTTCTTTCATGCCTAACTTGAAAAGGTTGGGTTCTCTCTAGGTGGTCGAGCCCTATCCTTTGCTCTTAAAGGGTTGGGCTACTCCTGCTCAATAGGGCTTACCTTGAACTTGAAATTTAGCTTTGCTTTGTGATCATTGTTCATAGGTGGGGACTTCACCCCACCCATATGATGATCCCTTTCGGCGAGGGGACATCAGGCGCATCAAGCTTAGAGTCTCTACTCCATCAGACTCACTTATTGTCCATGCATCCTCCGAAATGAATTCGAACAAAGAATGATTCTTCACTCCACTATAATCGGTCTCATCTGCGTCATCTTTTTCTACCTCGACTCTCAATATTTATAGTGCTTCCAACAACATAGAGAATGAAGAGCTCTACTCTTTGACTTAGATCAAACCGGGAAGTGCAGTCCATGAGGCAATGAAAGAAAGTTTGATTTTGACAATTGCCAAAGATAAGTTCAAAGATCATTAGAAAAATGGATGGTTGATAAAACAAATGTGGAACTGGCCCAAGCTTGAAAGCTCAAATTAGTCCAGATAAAGGAGAAAATGGAACACCTATCAAAAGAATTGCTAGAGCTGAACTGGACCAAGTTCAAAATAGCCCCCAATGGGGCCATCATATGCTGGCTTATTGGACCTACTAAAGGACCACCCTCCCAAGATGGGATTGAAAGAATGATGCTACAAATCTCCATGATCTTTCTAATTGAAGAAAAGTGAAAGGCGCTATATGAAAAGGAAGAGTTGTATTTTCTTTTCTTTTATAACCTTTGGTCTGCTCGAAGGATAGTTGCATTGGTTGGGAGGAATCACTGAGCATACTTTCACCTGACTAAGCTCAAGTCAACCTTTTTTTCAAATAAGCTTTTCTACACCTACCGCTCACTAAAACCATCCAACATCTATCTCTATTCCCACTAGCTTGTGCTATTTATAATGAAATTCTTCCTATGCAAAAAAAGGAACTACATCCTCAGCTTTAGAATAAGTCTCAATTTCCTAGTTTGCTTGTTGGTTTCACTACGAATTTCTTTTAGATACACGCAATTCTGTGCTGACCCCGAGTCCATCACCATTAGCCTACTTTTTATCCTTGAGCTCCCACACAAAAATGCTTCAATTGATTGATGGATGCAACCCAAGAAAAGAGTAGTCATGGTTGGTTTCATTCTCCTCTCCATAGAGAAAACAACCTTGACCTTCACCTGCTTCTAGCAATGAGTCAGCAAAAGACTGGATTCTATGGCTTATGCCTTTACAACGGCATATGTTTTGGTGCCCTCTCCATTTGTGCCACCCTAAAAGCATTCATTGCTTTCACTGGCATTTACCCAATTGAGCTTAATCGAAAGGCTCTCTTAATAGTAAAGCTCTAATACTCACCCACTTCTTCTTCACCCTTGGAACCGATCAAGGTCAAAAATCGAGGTCCTATCCTTCCCTGTAATGAGATGAAGGAAGCGAGCCACTTGTCTTGCCTCAAGCCCATAGGGACAAGTATTGCCCTAGATTAGGATGGTGTTATAAAAAAACTAGGCTAAGAAACTAGCCTACATTCATTGATGAACCCTTAACCGGTATGCTTGATTATGTGTGCCATCTACTCTTGGCTTGAGTGCATACACTAGGGCTATCAAATTGAGCTTCTATCCCTATGGATTACTTGGTTTTTTTCAAGGAATGTAGCTGGTAGAAACCTCCTAGACAAGGTGCAACCATGAGGTTTCTATAAAAATATCCTACTTAGGAGGAGCCTTCTCAAAGAAAGGTGAGCCAAACATTCATTAGCTAACTTGGGAATGGAAGAACTGGGCACCTATCATATCTACTCTTTTATTCTTGACCATGAATGGGAATTTAGGTGACATAAGTCATACAAGAACTTCGTAACCTACATATAGTGTTGAGCTGAAACTTCAACCATAAGATGATGTCCACAGAGGCATGGATGGACATAAAAAAAGGTGCATCTCAATAAGAGGAAGGGTGATAGCAAAGCAACTATGGAACCGAGAGCTCTGAAGAACCAATACACCCTATTACGAGGAAAGGCTTGTCATATGAGAGCCAAAATCTAAGACTAGCTATTCGATCTCTTCCTCTGCTAGGGTAGTTTTCTTTCTTTCGCTTTGCATACCTTACTCAACACTGCACCAATTGCCTTCCCCAAAGAAAACCATTCAACTTTGAATACCTACTCAAAGCAACAATTTTAGCATTGGAGCTAAAAGCTTTTCATTCTTCACACATTCATTCATTCAATGGGGCTACTAACTCTAAATGACTGAACTCCTAGTTTCAAACTTTCTATAAAACAATTGGTATCGTACCTCTATTTTGTCAGTAGTTTACTTTCCCATCTATATTTTCTTGACTTTTTTCACATTTCTATTCAGGTGAATCCTATCAACACACACCACAAGTACAAAACTATGATTTCCTTTCCAAATTAGTGTTCTCTCTTCATCCCTCAGCCTCCTTTGAATGGTATGTGTGAATTATTGTATTTAAACTGCTTCAATAGTCTTTTTTCCAATGAGTCAGACTCTCAAACTTTAGATACACTATTTTAGGACATTTTCTATAGTTTCATCTTGGATTCCTCCTAGAGAACAAAAGGGAAACTAATGATTTGGATTTCTTGTGAAATGTCATGGGTGATCATTGGATTTCTCGTTATCAACATCTCATTGCTTCAAAATAACTACAAGTACCAGAAAATAAGAGTGAGAATTGATGATGTTTCAAAAGAAAATCTGGTTAGAGGCATATAAGCCAAGCCTCCAATGAAGAGCACAAATTAGGAACCATAGAAATTGACATCTTACCTATGGATGGAACATTTCATCGAGTGCTCCACTTGATAAGCTAAAGGGATCCATGGTATGTCATAGCTTGATTTCTCTTTAGTACCGACATATTTCCTTTATTAGATATGTTTGAGATCTTTCAATATTTCTTTGGAAGATCTTATAGCTCAAGTGTAGTAAACTTGACTTTGGCTACTAATCGGTTTACTGTATCCTTCTACAAAAGGAAGTGAATGGTATTCTATTTAGTATGTCATTTGTCATAGGTCAACCTCTTGGTTCTCTTTCTTCTTAAATCACTTTATCTAATCACACCATTATGTGGAATGCGTGAGCAAGTTCACCGGTTTGTAGTTTATAGCTTTATGCAATACTTGGTGAATGACATCGTAATTTGTGATAAGTCGCTAAAGCTTATATACAAAATCTTGATGATATTCGTCAAGATTTCTTTTCATAAATCTCGATATTGGAGCTGAGTTTGCAAAGAAATTGTGAGTGAGAGGTGTTATAGAGTTGATCTTCACTGTATCTTTCATCCTCACAAATTCTCACCATCCTTGTGAGTGTGTGAGCCTTATGGATGTCTATGAGCCAAAAAGGTTATCTACCTTATGTAGGCTTCATGGCACTTCATAGAAAGTTCTTGGGAGTTTTGGTAATCATAGCGGTGTACCCCATTCGAAGAAATATCAAAGGTTGCATATTTTGCATATGAAGAAAGTTCTCTTTGCTTGTCCCACTAGTGTGGAACTCTGGTTAGGTAGAGGAAATCCATTACACTCATATGTCTATGGAATTACTTTGATAAAAGCTTCTTACAAAAGATCTACATGTAGCTCTTGGAATTTCTTATCCTTATTCTAAAGTTTAGCGCTTGATGAATATTCAATCGAAGTTGGATGTCTCAATGGTGTGATTCTCTTCATTGGTACTATACTATGAATTGACCCTAGAGGAAAGAACCTGTGATTACATGCTTTAGAACCAATCAAGATGAGTTAGTTTGGTTTCTTAATGAAGTTGTATGAACTATGCGATAGTTTTGTCTTAATAGCATCCATGGTTGGGCATTCCTTGAACCTAAGGAGGTTTCACTTGATGGTTTCTCCCTTGGGAGGCTTACTTCTCTTGAATGGGAGTCGGTGGAATAGTTGTTCTATCATGATAGAGATTTTGTCGAAGAAGTTTTTCTTGTAGATATCTTGAAAGATGAGGGTAACAAAACTATCCCTATTGTCATTCTAAGACTCATCACCTATACCAAAAAAAAGCAAAGAAGGAAGTAAACATAAACTGGGAATTTGATGGGGATGGGCTATTTACTAAGGGATGAAGTAACTATCTTTAAAATTGAGAAAGAGAAAGAAAAGCTAGGACCGAGGGATAAGGTATGACATTACATTTGACTTTGAGAGGGCTTAGGACTCTAGAAGAGAATACCTATAAGATGACTTTCAATACTAAGAAATAGTAATATCCAAAACATTCACCATATCTCATCTAAGAAGCAATTAGCACAAAAATATTAAATCTATTACTCAGCCTATTCCCTATAGGTAAACAAAGAGAGGACTCTATTATAAAATAGTGAAATCTTTCTAGTAGCTTTAAGCACTCTACATTATATAACTGCATTTTGATATGCTTAAGGTCATGCCAAAATACACTCGTTAATGAAAAGGCATTCCTCTACACCTTCTAGAGGTGCTATAGGAAAGTCGATTCTAGCAAAAAAACTAGGGTGTCTTAGCTCCAAGAGGCTGATAGACCCACATCCAAGGTAGCTACCTTCAAGATTTTGAGGAGAGTGATGGAGAGAAACAAATGAAGAGAGAATTTCTAGAAAGGTAATTTTATTAGCTCAAATGCTGAGAATGAGTGTTTTCAAATAAAATGGGATTCACTGGTCCTTGCTCCATACCTTTCCTTCCAAGCCAAAGTAGGGGATGAGGTCAGAACAATACTACCACCACTTTTCTAAAGATATGTCACTTCCACTTCATTGATAATAGAGAAGGCTTATATTTTCAACATTTTATGCTCCCTACCTCATCGTCTTCTGCATTCGATTGTCCATGTTGTACTTATACTTGAGACTAGGACCTAAATTCAGACAAGTCTACTACTATTGCACAAAATTGATTCATTATCCTATCAATAGGAAAGCGCTAAGCCAAGCACCGTAAAAAGTCCCTACTTTGCTTACCTAGCAAGGCATATTCCATAAAACCCAACATAAGAGGTACATTAGGCCTAGGCTGATTAATCAATAGTCTTATACTTCTCTCTCAGGAAATCTGGTGGGATAGTTGTTTGATAAAAACTAGTGTGTGGTCAGTTTAGTCTCAAACTATAAGATAGTGGGAAAGTGTCTGGGTTTTCCATAGGCAACCCATTATGGTAGATGCTTTTGCATCCTATCCATGATTAGTTAATGAAAGTTCTTAGTCGATTGATCATCGACAGAACTTTCCATTAGCACACACCTCTCTAACTCAAGGTAATTTGATTAGTACTAAATTCCATAGGCACTCAATTCTTTAAGGATTTGGGAGTGAGACTTCAATGCGAGTTATATTGCTTGAAGGGGAGCATCTTACTGTATCTAGGGAAGACCCATCATTAGTTGAGACACTGGTTACTTAATCATGCACCTAGTGGCATATGACCTTACCCTCTGAAGTTTTGGTTATTATGTCCTAAAAAAGGTAATAGATTGTTACCAAGAGGGGTACATCCTAGGTGAAACCTAAGGTACAATTCTAAGGAGTAGAATATGGGTATCCCCTTGCCTACCCCTATGAAAAAGAGTACCTGCCATCAAGGCTACAATATCTCATGTACTACCCCACTACCAATTTTCCACGAAAGGTAGTAATCCTCCTCCGAAAGACTTTATGTCACTAATCCATTTTATCACTTTGGACTCTTCAAATAAGCTAGAAATTATTGCCTGGGAGAAGAAGAAAAGATTGAATCTCTCTAAATAGACCATACTCAATATCCCCATCCATCACGTTCTCCATCCATACTAGACACATGTCATAGACAAGGATCATGGATACCCAAGTTCAGGTGTAAGAAAAAATGGGAGGGGACAAAAGTATGTTGAGAGACTAGCTAGTTGAGATTTTGAGCTTTCTCAGTGAGAAAGGGAAGGAAGAGCTGCTATAACAACATGATAGAAGCCCTAAGCTATAATAATAACGCTATTCTAAAAAAGATTGAATTTCTAATGCTATGAAGGGTGATGAGTTGGTCTAGATGGAAAAAGAAGGTAACCGTAGGGAGGGGAAGGTGGCTAGCTTCTTTCCTTTTCAGTTTAGCTTAATTTTTTAGCTTGTTTCAAAATGTTTTAGTGCTTTAGAGCATAAAGTAAGTACCATGAAGGATGGCTATTCCCTAATAGACATAGAGTAGTGGAGGATTCTTTTTCTCCGGGTTAGTTTGATAACCTTTATAGCAGGAAAGTTTGAAGTAGGCAAGGCCAATCATCCTAATCTAGCATTGGGTGGAACAACAAGTAGATCTATTAGTATGTTTTCAAGCTATTACTCTTTTCAAGCCTATATATGAATTCTTATCAACCATCAACCATATCTCACTTATGTTGTGAGCCTTCTAAAGAAGATTTGCCTTTTAGCTAAGGTTCTTCAAATTATTTTAATTTTTTATAATAGAGTGTAACAAAGAAGAAAAAGAACCTAGGAGAATCATAGATTTAGGACCTTTTATGGGATGTGTGTCCTCTTCCATCTCATTTTTTTAGATAGCTTTTGGCCACTCACTTTTTTTATAAGAGAAAGAAATGAGGTAGCACACAACATGCATACAAGCTTAGGCGAGAGCCTAACCTAACTATGAAAGCTGAAAGCTTAGGATGGCTAGAAAAGAAAGTTGATCGATTTTTGGATAGCCTAGAAAAAATTCTTAGAAAGCAAATCCAATACTAAACTGACATAATTATTGACGTGAGAAAAATGAATAGCATAATGCTACACAACTTTTCTTTTTCCTATTTTTCTTTGTATGAGCGGCCCTCGGTCCTTCCTTTTGTGTTTCTACGAATCAGAATCGAATCGAGGTTCCATGGCTTCCATTCTAGAGTTGATCTGTGTATTGAAGTTCACTACACATCAAATGATTCTTATCTATCTTCTCTCTGATTGAGTCTTCATGGCCTATTTTGACTTCTTTTATTTAAACTCTCCCCAAAACTGAAAAGAAAGAGATTAAAACTTTGAAAGAATTAGTAAAAGAACTAGAATGAGAAATTGTCAGTCAATCAATTCTTCCTTCTATTCAGTCATAAAAAAAAAAAAAAATGCAAGGGCTTGTTATGTCGAGAGGGATGATGAATGAAGCTTGATATAAACCCAAATACAAAGCCAAAGAAAAAAGCCTAGGCGCTAGTATTGGCCTTATGCAATGGTTGAATCATTTTTTTTCTTACCTAACCCATTGCTACGCCTGAGCAAGAGTCAACTGCTTTCCTTATCTATATTCGATAAATTTTCTTTTCTCGGATAGAAAGTTTTCCTAATTATCGCCCATTGTAAAGTTCTTGATAAATAGGCATAAAGGTGTTTAGGAAGTTTCTTCCAGTGGGAAACCTAAGTAAAAGGACTAGGCTATGATAGGTCCATGATTCCATCGAGAAAGAAGAGTTTACACCTACTAACACTAACTCAAACTAATAAGAGCTACCACACCACTACCCACTAGTAGTCCTTCCTCCAAGAGATTCAATAGACCTCCAATAATAGGGTGAATGCCTACTCTATTGCTTCTCTTGAGCTGAATATGTGCTTTTGCCCTTCTATGGGTGTGGCTAATTCAGTCATTTCACAAAGAAAGAAGGACTCTCTTGCTTGAACTGATAGCTATTGCGAATTAAGCTTGAGAAAAGATAGGCTAGCGCCTTGTTCACTTAGAGTTGGAATAAAAATTGAATGCCCCTACTTAAGCACCAACTATATTGATTCCCCCAAGATTGAAAATAGCATCGATTATTTCTTCAACATAGAATCTCTCGGTCACTTACCTACTAGGGCATAAGAAAGAATGGAAAGAACTAAAAACTACACCAATCATAGCTTCTTCACCATGATGTGTGAATAGTGCCTCTACGCCTTTTGCTTGGTAAATATCAACAAGAAGAAAAGTGGTTCCTCCCTAAGCTCTAATTCTGCTAACACTCCATGAAGTCGCACATTGCTCTTGCTTCCTTCTTCCCCGCCTCTTAAGCTTCGGCTAAGGAATATAGCATGAGGGAAGACACCATTGGCTATATACAAACCAGGAATTCACGTGACCAACGCTATGGCCAAATTACCTTTGGATGGGGAACTTCATGCCCTTATCCACTTTCAATTAGGTTTTTCTTCCTGAAGCTTTACACGATGGGGGATTAGAGAGGATGTGTAGCAATGAAAGTAGTTGAGCCTGTTCATGTCAATAGTGCAAAAGGAACCAATCCTTGATCCTCATTGACCCACATAAAGAAAAGAGAAGGCACTAGGAGGAATTATTACTACACAGATGAGGAAGCTCTTGATGGACTCGAAGCAGAGGGAAGGAGTAGTTTGTTGAGTTCTACCCAGAGAGAAAATCCCCTTTTTAAGAAATGGCAAAAGGGTTAAAGAGAAGAATCAGAGTGGTGAGTAGGGCGAGTGGTTAGGAAGCAAAATCTAACTCGAAAAAGGGAAAGAAAGTAAGAGAGTTAGATGAATCGATAGCGGTTAAAAAGGAAGAAAGATCTCTTTCTCTTAAAGCAAGTGATATTGAGTCTCATTTGTAGTCAAACTTTCTCATGAAGGTGGATGTTCTATCTCATAAGCCAAAGAGAGGCTTCAACTTTTTCCACCTTCGAGCTAGTTGCTATCCTTCTCCCTTTTATTTTGAAAAGAACAAAACTCTTGCCTTTTCTTCTATTGAAGAATAAGCTATTACCTTTTGTTTTGTACTTCTGAGTGCTCAATCGCTAACTGCCCTATCTTGGGGTCACAATGATGTGGAAGAACTTCTATTTTCTATATGCTATTTTGCACTTAGTGAGGCTAGGCTAGTCTTCTTTGTCATAGAGAAAAAACATGTGCAGATTTCAGTTGTCTTTTGCATTGACATGGAAGCTTGGCTTGATTACCTCCACATTCATAAAAGCTCAAAGTAGTGCCAATTTGTTTTTTTAAACTATTGATTAGATTCAATCTTATTTTCTTCTTTTTTTGAACCTATTGGAAACCTGCAATATACATACGTGCTTACTCATTGAAGGCCCAACCAAAATCTAAGGTAGAATATGTAGAGACATCCCATTCATTAAAATTTCATCCAAGGCAAGGTGCGACGCATCAAGACTCACATAAGATTAGAAATTTGTTAGGGAAAGATGAAGAGCCTATGGATCAAGCGCTAATTACTTCCTAAAGAAAGTAAACAATTTTGGTCAAGATCAAGCATTCATTTCTTAGAAATTAGAATGAAGGAGAAATGGACTGAAATCCATCTAACACTTTGGAAACTGAGAAAGGTTGGAACTGATGGCTGATTGGATCAAGTAGGAATTCTTCAATAGCCCTACTTCGAATATTGATCTTTTTCTTTTGGTAGACCTATGAATCTTTTTCAAAAAGATCTAAGGAGCAGTTGCCCTTATTAAATTACTGGAAGAAGATTGAGGTTCCTCTCTCGTAGTGTCAACCTTCCCAATGGAATGACCTCAATGAAATTGATATAGAAAGAGAAAGAAAGGAGATTCTGCTCCTGAGCCTTAGTTCAAGTCGGGATGAATTCAAAACTAAAAAAGTAGATGACATTAGGTTCTTTGCCAGTTAGTAGACATTGAGTAGGTAAGTATGGTATATATTGTAGGAGTTGAGAGTGGAGGATCGAGGGGTAGTCTTTCCTATGTTAATCTATTCTTCTTTTCTTTGACTTCTCCCAATCAAACAAAAATACAAAGAATTTTTTTTTCATACAATATCTTAATTGAAGTAATAATCAATTAATATATTTTATTTTATATCTATTGTGTTGAATCCTACAACATGTCCTATATGTCTTTCTGGTTGGTTATTGATGAAGAACCAATACCTATCTCATTTTCTTAGACCAACCAAAAAATGGGGTGTGCAAAGAAGGCAAATGGGTTTTGGTCCTATTATTGAGAGGATCAAATCCTTCATCTCATTGTTGTTTGCATCCAAAATGAAAGATTCTCAGATAAAATCTAATGAAACAATTTTTGTTTCATGTTGGATACAATGTTATCCAATTTGAATTCTAAGAATCAATCTTAGAATCATATCTTTTTTATAGTCTTTCTATATTTCTATTCTATTCTATTTATTGAAATGTTTTATTGAAATTATTGAAATTTATACCGATTGATATTGAATTTGTGAGATGATTTTTTCTTTGCAATGAATTGTGCTTTTGTATTTTGGAAAGCATAATTACAATAGATAAGGAAGAATTTGAATATTTCATTCTACATTCTACTAAGGTGTTGGGTATCAAAATCATTAGAAAAAATTTATGAATTTTATACCCTGACTAAGAATGAAACTTTTGAGTTCTAATTGCTTGAGATAAATAAGAATTAGATTTGTAGTTTAGAAAAATTGATTCATAAAATTGAATCTATGAAGATGAAGATACTAATTCAATATTAATATTGACTATTTCCAAATGAATGGTAATGCACCTTTCATCATTGTTTCAAACCCTATTGAATATTGACAATTTAGCTTAAATTTGCTTTTATTATTTAAGGTAAGCACCATGGTGAAATTGGTAGAGACATGCTAGAGCATCTCTACGAGTCCAGTGGTGGCATAAGGCATAAATAAGAATTCTTGTTAATTATTCATATTAATAATATAGAATAATATAGACACGATAGATCTAATAGAATCTAAAATCTTGAAAATCTTTTCTTTTAGATTCTATTCATCCCCTCCTTGATTTGAATTATTGAAAAGGGAATCTTCTTTATGATATTTGTGACTTTAGAATATATATTAACTCATATTTCTTTTTTGATCATCTCAATTGTGATTCTAATTCATTTGATAAACTTATTAGTATATGAAATTGAAGGATTACATAATTCGTTAAATAAAGGGATGATAGCTACATTTTTCTCTATAATAAGATTTTTAGTTATTCACTGGATTTGCTCAGGACATTTTCCTTTTAAGTAATTTATAGGAATTGTTAATCTTCCTTTCATGGAGTTTATCCATTATTCATATGATTCCTTATCTTGGGAATCATATAAATGATTTCAGCAATAACTTCACTAAGTGTTATTTTTAAGGTTTTACCACATCATGTCTTTCAATTGAAATGCATAAACCTATAATATTACCTACTCTACAATCTTAGTGGTTAATAATGCATGTCAAGATGATGCTCTTGAGCTCTTTTTTATGATAGTTATTAATAATTGCTCTTATAGTGATTACATTTCAAAAAAGAATCGATTCTTTTTTCAAAATAAGAATTTTTGAAGTTTAATTAAGTCATTTTTCTTTGGTGAAATGGAATATTTGAATGAAAAAGGAAGTGTATTAAAAAAGTCTTCTTTTCTCTCATTTCAAAATTTTGACAAATATCAATGAATTCAATATTTGAATTATGGAGTTATCGTGTCATTAGTTTATGGTGGTTTACGTTTTTCACCATAGGCATTCTTTCAAGCAAGACGAAGCTAATGAAGTGTGGATTCTTATTGGAATTAGGACCATAAGGAAACTTGGGCATTTCTTACTTGGGCCATATTTGTAATTTCTTTACATACTAGAATAAATCCAAAATTGTAAGACCAAGGTAGGAATTTGGCATTTTCTATAGGAGTTCTCCTACATTAGATATTATATTTTGGGATCAATCTATTAGAATTTAGATTCCATAGTTATGGTTCATTCTAATGAATATCTAATTGAAGAAAAGAAACTACATGTCTCATTACATAAAAACATTGTCTTATGCATAATGAAAATTTGTGCGAGTTTTTGAGAACCATTTTAAAAGAGGTATTACATGTCAAATGATTCTAAAAAACTTTAGATGTATCTCATTACAGTTCTAACACTTATGCACCTATCTCTGAAAAGATAGAGCTAAAATTAATCTTTGATATAGATCTTTCTATTGATCCTCCTCTATGAGATATGAGTGGGGAATCAAAAGAAGCAAGGTCGGACACATCACACTCTTCAGGGATTATTTCATATTAATTTTCATCTTTATGAATAGGGGAAGAGCCCATACTTAGAGCATAATTTGTACCAAGTTTCTAGCCTGCATAAGCAAAAAAGTTAGCTTCGAGATCTGCTCTAGTTTGTTAGGTCACAAGTCCCTTGTTAGCTAGCCCTCTCTTTTTCTTTGTTCTCTTGTTTGTCTTTTGAGCAAGAACTGGAATCAAAACCAGACCGGAACAATAACAACAACCATAAATTCTAACAAGCATGCGAAAGAAAAGCAAGCGATCGAGATAGGGTTCAAAACATTTTTTCTCAAAGAAGCAATCGAGTGATCATTGGCTGAGGAAAAACTTCAAGATGGAGTACTCTTTGTCAGATTTGATGCTTCACTTGAGCGCTCTATTATTGCCTCCTTTTCATGATTGAGGTTAAGCTACGTGGCAAACTATTCGATCCACTTTTTTTGGAGGGGCCTTTCATACTATAGTATGGATTCAATGCACTTCAATCTAGTGGATTGGTTCGGGTTAGAAATGATCCAAACTAAGACAAAGCTATGTATATGGCCTCCAATACCTATAAATAGCAAGCAAAGGGAGACGAGGCCAAACCAACTTTATCCATGGATATCTCTACCAGACTTGAGAAAATTTGTCTTTCCATTCAAAATGTAGAAAAACTTAGTTAATCAAAACAAGGATATAGGCCCAACAAAAATTACTTATGTTTCCATTAGAAGTTTTGTCCATATATGTTATGTGATCACTAGTTCATACTATATTAGATCCAATTTCATTCGATTGAAATTGATAGAATAACCCAAAAGGATTTGACTCGACTTTAATTGCTTGATCCCTAAATAACTTTCATCAACTTGAAGCAATTTACAAGGAATCATTAGGAAAAATTAGTTAGATACATTGAGTTTCTATTTCAAAGTTTTTTCAAAAAAGATTTTGATTTTGAATTCCATCATTTTATTGATTAAGCTATAACTGCATATACATGCATTAATGCATATATTATCCATCGATATACATAACAAAATTACTCTTCCAATTTTGAAAAAATAAGCCAATGGTCCACTCAAGCTATAGTGATTCTAAGAATGACTATAAGTTATAGCCACTTCACATAAGATACTAACTTGGGGTGTTGATGGCCATTGATTGAAACCATCGATCCCTTCTCAAAGTAATAAAGCCAAATGAGCCCTAGCATCTTCCAACATCGCATACCTCACTCTAATGTCTCTCTTAGCCAGTAGATGGGACTCACCACTGTAGAAAGAACAATATGTGAGGTGAGGTACCCAGGTCTAGACTCAAGAGAGTAGGGAAATGCATCGTAAAAGTACTTGAAGAACTCAAAAAACACAAAAGAGGTGTACTCTCCACCAAATAGGGAAGTTGTGGCTCTTCTTCCTTGTTAGGTGTGAGAAAATGAATTAGAAACATCAGCTCTGGCATCTTGCTTTGCCTGGTGGGTTACCTACAACGTCAAAGCAACAGTCAGTGCCATAAGCAAAAAGCTAAAGGTGCTAAAAAAAATCTATAGCTATGACATGCATCAAAGTCAAAAGACAATACCCTAGTAGGTCCTTGCTTGTTGAGAGCTCCCGTGGAACCACTGTGCTTAAGGAAGCCCCAACTCTTTCACTCGTTGCTTATATCTCTTGGTGCTATGCTCGTGAAGAGGTGCATAAGACAACCACAACCAAGTTAACCTAACATACCAACTGTGACTATCTAGTGGAGCTAAATGAAAAAGCACCTGCCAAATCTCAAAGACGCGCCCCCACATCATCGGCAAAGTGTGAGTCTCATAAGGGACTAAGCCCCACTATCATCGATCTGCCTCCTAGGGATGAAAGGCAGCCCATCATATGCACTCACCTGAGAAAACCAAAAATGTTAAGTTGCTTGTTAGGGTGGGATCCCTCTAAGGCCACCGACTGACCATGAGGTAGCACAACCAACTCAGTGTCATACTAACAAAGTATTGTGCACAACTAGAAGATCGGTGTCCAAAAAGTCATGCATGTCTACTGTGGTGATCTAATGCGTCAATAACCTCAACTCCTTTCACGTTGTCTGATAGCACACCTATGTCTGACTGGTGGACTAACGCGAACCTAGTCAAGAATGTAAGGAGAAAGAAATCCTTCTTCACACACAAACATACCAACATTAGTGAAGTCCTTCCTATCATCTATTTTGTAAAAGAAGGAAGGATTCTGGTCTACCAGTGAGAATGTCATCAGATGCAAAACTTGGCAAATGGATCAATCTGAACCAAATTCTATTGCATCTGTCTTTTTCTTCTCCTAGAGGTTGAGCCTTTCTCTTCTGACCAAAAAGACCGCATGAATATGAGTGAAACTCCAAATCCTTTTTAGGCTCATCTCCATTCCTTTCACCTATCCCTACTTACTCGAACCAAAAGCAATAAGCTGAGAAGTCAAGAGACAATCAACTAGGAATCACTTACCATTTCTTTGACCTGGTGAATGACACCCTAGCTCGAAGACCACCCCACTTATTCTACAGAGGAGTTTATCTAAACTAGCTAATAAAAAATATTAGATATTCTCTTCTTTTTCTTTAAAAGTAGCTTAATGTAAGTGGAATTGAAAAGAAAGAAGAAAACTCGCTCGAAGAAGCTAGGCTGACTTAGCCAAAGATAGGAAGAAATAAAGTTCGATAAGAAATGAATCGATTCAAATGTTTGAGCCTCTTACACTTTTGAGAGAATTGAGTGAATAGAACATCTTGGTCAGAATGTATTTTTTTCATAAGTTAAAAGATAGAGCTACAAGTAACACAATGTAAGAAAGAAGAGTGAAGTCGGATCCCAAAGCAAGAAAAAAATAGAGATTGATGCCGCTAGTATATTGGATCTATATGGACACAATAAAATTAGGAATTCATTTTTCTATTAATAGCAAGACAAAAAGAAGCCAACATAACACATGGATCATAAGCCTTGTATCACAAAGAAAGAGAAAGGAATGAGCATAGTAAAGTCTAATCGAGTCAAAATTGAGTCAAAAAAGTGTCACATTTGGGGAATAGGACCTAGAGATCATTCCTTTAAAAGAAAGAAAGCATCGATTACTAGTTAGAAAGCTAGTAGTAATCAGCTGCCTAGATCAGATTCCACAGAGTTTGACCAATAAATAGTTGCCTTGAGATAGAGGATTGAGTGCCATATAGCTAGCTAAGCTAGGCTGACGAACGAGAGAGCATATGTTCTGGTTAGAGTATCTAGAGATTCTATAGTCAGAAAAGAAATTATCTGACAAGGGTGAACCTTGTTGACCCTACCATCTAGTGATTTTCCAACAAACACTTTGAAAATGCCTACTTAGAGAGGTTTCTTCTATATCTCGGGCACCAACTATGTTCAGTAAGAGAGTCTTCAAAGGCATCCGCAACCATGCAACAACTATATGAAGCTATCTTGGCAATGAAGGGGAACATCCCCACCAGCTTAACACCATCACACCACCTATCTTTCAAGAACAAAATCTCGCTATAATCTCCTAGACTCAAATCTAAGCCTTCTCAAAAAATATTTGTAGTTTGCAAGATGCCTCTCCACAAAGAAGAAATGCTAGAGCTAGTTCTGGGGGTAATGTCCCATACTCTCTCTCTCTCCTATAATACTTTTTTTGGATAACATGTATCCATAGTCCCTCCCTCTTGAGCATAAGCAGAGCCACTTACATAGTAAGGAAAAGTTGAAATAACTTTAGTTTTATTAGTGTAGGGTGGTGACAATCTTCTTATTTGAAATGCTTCAAGACTAATAATGCACGTGAGAATCTTAGGTTTAGTCCTAGTTGAAAATATGTTTGTGTAAAAAGAAAACTAGTTGGCCCTCACCCATAATGAAGCTTTTGGGTTTCAAATAGGTTTAACCTTTTATGTATCAGGATGTTCCCCCTTTGATCCTCTCAGAGCCTAATGAGAATTTGATGATGACAAAGTACGAGATTCACAAGTTTGATGGCTCAAAGAGCTTTGGACTTTTGAGAACTAAGATGTGAGATGTGCTAGTTCAGCAGGGACTAGTGAAGGCACTCTTGTGTCGTTCGAAGATGCTTGAGACTATGAGTGAAGAAAAGAAGGAGGAGATGAATGAAAAAGCTCTCTCAGTGATCCAACTAGTTTGGCCAATGAGGTCTTGGAGGAAATAAATGCTAAGGGTTATGGCTCAAGCTAGAGTCTTTGTACATGACCAAAAGCCACTATGGATCTTAAGTAGAGATTATACTTGCCTCGCATGCAAGAAGTCATGAAGTCACATTTGAATTCATTGAATTAAGGATTTGAGGAATATAGATGTGATTGTTGAGGATGAGGATCAAGCTTTATTGTTATTATGTTCTTTACTTTTTTTAAGCACTTCGTGACACCATGTTGTATGATAGGGATACCATTAGATTCCTTTTTGTTCAAAATTCACTTCTTTCTAAGGATGTGATTGCTAAGCTTGAGGGTGTTGAAGATGATAAGCAAGCTGAGGGATTGTTGGTTAGGGGGAGGCCTATTGAAAAGTGGTCTAACTCTAAGCATGGGAGAAGCAAGTCTCATGGTAGCTAGAAGGATGCTAAAATACCAAGCATTCGGTATTCTATCCATGTAGGATAGGGATGCTCACAGGTGAACCTCCTATTATATCTTTTGAGAATATGGAGAGGTTATTCACTTCACTAAATTCTATTAGGGATGCTAATATGATAGCACACCTGCAATTGAAGCTATGGAGGAAGAATCCTTTTATGTCTAGTACTAGAGATTCTAATGTACTTGGTAAAATATGTAGTGAGAACTATTGGCGAGAAAAAGTCTTATTAGAAGCTTTTAGTGTCTCCTATTTTAGAATGACCATAGATGGTCATAATTATGCTTCATAGTAGGAAACACTTTAGAAAGGGTAGACTTATGGTTTGATCATCTCCTGAAAATGAAATGGGACTTAGAGGAATAATAAAGCCTGCTTCAAGGCGCGAAACATTTCACTTTGGCCGAGTAGTTGAATTTTTCTTACATAATAGATAATCGATTTCTCCTTCTTTTATATTTGTTAATTGGTTTTACGATTTGGTGGGATTATCTACCTCTTAGTTGACTGCAAAGTTATAATAGAAATCCATGAAATTCCATCATTATTCATCCATGAAAAGTTCTTTTTATTGAACATAATCAAGCAATGCGATTTCTATTATTGATGAAGTCCAGTGTATTAATCGTTATTTTCAATCATTGAGAGTTCAAACTGAATAATTGCTACATCTAGATTTTGACCCAACCTAAGACGTCTTCATGATATGATTCGTGAGGAGCAACAACGTGGATCATGCGAGAGAGTTAAGAGACTTGCTATAAATACTTATGGGTGCTATTATCTTATCTTTCACTCTTAATGAAGTAGTAATACCTATGTTTATGGGATAAGAGGAAGAATAGTAGGAAGAGTAGGGGTGTGGCTACTGGGAATGATGATAATGATTGTAGGAAAGAGTAAAAGTAGTTCTTTTGATGGTTGTCTTATCTATTGCTTCACAAGTTTGCTTCAATGAATGTAAAAGTCTTTCGAAAGTGAGTGAGTGATCTCATGGAGCACGAACTATACCTCTTAGAATAGTAGCTTATTTAGTAGCAGCCTAGTAAAAAGGTGAACTAGTAGTAAACAACTTGAAATTCTATAATTAGTTCTTAGAATATTACTTGACTACTAAGAAGTCTTATCTATCTATAATAGCATCAAGTAAATACTAATAATAGTAATAGCAATAATTAGTAGTTTACAACTATCAATTCAATCTTTCAATAAAAGTAGCAGTAATAGCATGAAATCAAGTACAAAAAACTACTTAAACTACTTAAACTATATAAGGCATAGCTAAAAGCTTCTAAAGAGAAACCACTATATCTAGGTTACACGAGAAGTTCTTGTATACCAGACTTGTGTCACCTCTCAAACTATCTTTCAGGGTCAAGAATAAAAAGAGTAGGAATGATAGACAGCTAGTTCATCCATTCCCAATTCAGCTAATGAAGGTTCATTTCTTTGAGAAAGGCTCTTCCTAAGGAAGAAATTTATTACAGAAAGCTCATGGTTGCACCTTTTCTAGAAGGTTTCTATTAGCTGTGTTCCCTGAAAACACCAACTAGGCCATAGTAGATAAGAGATGTCGCTTAGATATTCTAGTGTACACATTCAAGTCAAGTAGAGTAGATGACACATGTAACCAAGCATACCACCAGAGGTTAAAGGTTCATCAGGAAATGGAGTTAGGAACATTTCCTAGCCTAGTTTTTAATAGAGCAGCACCATCCAAGTCCAGAGTAGTACTAGTCCCTATGGGCTGGAGGCAAGACAAGCATCCCGCATCCTTCATCTCATTATAGGGAAGGATAGGATCTCGGTCTTTGACCTTGATCTATTCTAATGGTGAGGAAGAAATGGGTGGCTATTGGAGCCCTTCTATCAAGATAGCCTTTTAGTTAAGCTTGGTTGGATAAACGCTAGTGAGAGTAATGAATGCTTTAGGGGCAGCACAAAAGGAGAGGGCACCAAAATAGATGTCGTTGGAAAGGAATAAGCCCTAACACCCACTCTTTTAATGACTCATTTGAAGATGCGGGTAAAGGACAAGGTTTTTCTCTCTACGGAGAGGGGAATGAAACCAACCTTAACTACTCCTTCATGGGGTTTCATACATCAATCAATTGAAGCATTTTTTGTGTGGGAGCTAAAGGATATAAAGTAAGCTGATGGTGATGGACTCGATCAGCACATAATTGCTTGTCTAATAGAAATTCATAGTGAAGCCGACAAGCAAATAAAGAAATTGAGACTTATTCTAAAGTCAAAGATGTAGTTCCTCTTCCAGCAAAAGAAGAATTCCATTATTAATAGCACAAGCTAGTGGAAATAAATAAATAAGTCGGTTAGTTTTAGTGAGTGGTAGGTCTGGAAAAAGCTTATTCTAAAAAAGAAGGTTGACATGATTTCGGTCAAGTAAAAGTATGATCAGTGATTCCTCACTACCAATGCAACTAGACACCACATTTTGATTTGTTTTCCTCCAGCTTCTGGAGATTATGAAAGAAAAGAAAACTAACTCATCTGTTTTCCTCCGACTACCTCTCACTTTTCTTCAATTAGAAATATCATGGAGATTTGTAGCGTCATTCTTCAAATCTTGTCTAGCAAGGGTACTTTTTAGCCCGATAAGCCCATATGATGCCCTCACTGGGGTGTTTTGAACTTGGTCCAATTTAGCTCCAACAACTCTTGTGATAGGCGTTCCATTTCCTCCTTTGTCTAGACTAAGTTGAACTTCAAGCTTGGGCCAGTTCCTCATTTATTTTATCAACCATTGATCTGTCCAATGGTCTTTGAACTTATCTATGATAATCATCAGAATTAAACTTTCTTTCATCACCTCATGGGATACACTTCCCAATTTAGCTAAGCCAAAGAGTAAGGCACATTGTTCTCTCCATTGTTGGAAGCAATATAAATATCGGGAGCCGAGGTGGAAGATAATGATGCGATCAGGATGGATTGTGGTGGAGTAAAGAATCATTCTTTGTATGAATTCATTTAGAAGGATGCATGGCCGATAAGGGAGTCCAATGGCATAGAGACTCGACGAGCTTGATGCTTGATGTCCCCCAAAAGGGATCATCATATGGGTAGGGTGAAGTCCTCACTTGTGAGCAGCGCTTGTAAAGCAAAGCCTACTTTCAAGTTCAAGGCAAGCCCTACTGAGTAACAACAGCCCAACACTTTGAGAGCAGAGGATAGGGCTTGACCACCCAGGGAGGACCCAACCTTCTTAAGTTAGGCATAAAAAAATCCATCAAGTTTCATTTATTTCTTATTTACACATATGTTTCTCATAGCTTTCTTCCCTAAGCCTAATAATGCTTTTTACTTGCAATTCGATCTGCGTTGAAGGAAAGTCAAGAAAATCCTACTCATGGACTAAGTAGATTCTTCTCTTTCATATCATGGAAAGAATATATGTCACATATCATCTTTTCTCGAATCAATCTTTATCACAGATTTCTCTTTCAATTGTGTAGTGAAGTTCCTTGTGCTCAAGCCTAATTCTACCATCTAGTAGACTGCTTGTGCTTTCACCAATCACTTCAAAGTTGGGGTTTCCTCTTCTCTCTTCAAAAAAGAACTGAACATAAGTAAGCTAGACAAATCTCAAATTGCAATTTACAAAGAGGGGGAGAAAGGTCAAGGTAAAAGCATGATTCGAAATATAAAACAAGACACTCGCTTCCACAATGAGAATTAACTTTGGAACGATGATCCCTACACCGATTTATGTACGGGTAATGGGAGACCTATTCAATGGTATGATCGTAAGTGAGCCAATACTTTCTATCATGATTGGAACTCGATTGACTTTTATCTGTGGAGCTAATAGACCAATCCTTCCAGTACGAAAGAAGTGAAGGGCATAAAAAACTTGAATCTTATCCAAGCTTTCCTCTCTTGCTTTGAGAGCCTCTCTCCTCTCCTTTCGCCTCTTAATACTGAGGACTAGGAGAAATTTTGCCAAAGATTCAACAGTGTCACGAAAGCATGTAGTTCAGAATGTAGGTGGAGCACTAAAGTGCTTCACTTTGGTTGAGATCTTTTGAACCATAACTTATCTATCAATTGAGTAACTTCATCCATTTTCCTCCTCTGACAGTTGATTGGAAAGCTACTTCATTAGTTTAGGAAAAAATGGAATCTTGACCAATCTTATGAGAATAATTCAAGCTCAAAGGAGGCTTCACTTCATCTCTTAAGATGCTTGTAGATGGTGTAAGTGAGAGCAACTACAAATCAAGGTCAGTTTGTCTTTTCGAAAGAGGTGGGAGTGGGGCAGGTGTAATCAGGTGAATGCCTACTACTAGTCGAGATTGTTTTGGAAAGAGAAGAAACATGGCCTTATTACCATCATAAAAATTGTGCCTTGAATTCACATATCATTCTTTGAAACAATTTACAAGAAGAACTTTCAGTATGCAAAAGAGCCATATTCTTGTAGTTCTTATGAAGCACTTGGAGCTTATTGGTAGAAATGAATCCATTTAGATGGTCCTTTATGGCTCTAGTAGAGACTAGATCAACTTGTCGTTGGCTCAAGAGAAGTTTGCATCAAAGTTTAATGTTAATCTTTTGGTAATTCTAACGAGATTTATAAGCACTATTGAATAATAGAAAATGTAAAAAGAGAAATTAGTTGTATATACATTAGATCTATTATTGGTCATCTTTTTTTTATCAAGAAATAGAAGAAGCCATATAGGGGTTTTCGCAGGCCTACTCATAGACTAACTAACTCATATTCTATATAAAAACTAAGAAATTCTATTAGTGATTCCCATACTCCTTGAAATTTTGGTCTCTTCAATTTTACTGTTATCATAATTTCTAAATTTTTTTGTGAATCAAGATTGAGGAAATGAAGTCTTTGAATCATGACCCGTGCCATTGTGGAATCTTACTCTTTGAATATGGAGGTCCTGGTAGAATGGACCGATTTTCTTTCACAAAAAGTGGTAGATGGAATTTTATGAAATGATTTATTAGCATTAATATCATTTCAATTTTATATACATCACATATCTTAGATCGAATGAAGGCTTTGGGTGTTAGCCAACTACATCTATTTCTTTGGGAATTGATGATTTTCACAATACCTTCTAAGGACATTTAGTTCATGTCACTATTCCAAGACTGGGAGAGTACATGGATGGAATAATTTTTAGACATATTCATATCCCCAAGGGTGGCCACTTTTTATGGGTCAATGGAATCTTGTGCTCAAAACATTCTAGTAGTCATTTATTTGGTATCACCCAAGGGGTAGGAACTGCCATTCTAACCCTTCTTGGGGTATGGAATCCCATAGAAGTCTTAGAGATGCTTTATGGCCCTATCGTGGTGCTTTTGTGTAACATTCATGGTCTCATGCCACTCAATTAAGTAGTAATCACCATCCTACCCTACAACCCATAGAGGGTGTCATCTTTACCACCCAAAGAGGAACTGGATCTTGAATAGGGATTCTACAAATAGATAGAATCAAAAAAGACCACTAGATCGAGCACAAGTGGTTTCATATCTCACAAAATCTTGGCTAATTGATCAGCTAGTAGACCCACGTGATCATGGAACAAATAGGGATGGTAGGTCACAATACATGATAGATGAAAACGCCTCATTATTGTATGTGTGACTCATCGCATATGTCGCACAAAGACTCCTAAATCTATCCTTCTTCCACCTCTAGTCCACTTTGCCTCGAAAGAAAATGGATGTGCTACGACGTTGTTCTTTTTTTCTATTTTTTACTACACAACCTTATGCACTCTTCTTTGCTTGTTGCTTAATAACTGCAGGTCTCTAAGAGCCTCCCGTAGTGCAAGGTGGGTGTCTCCTTCATCTATCATATATATCACTTGGCTTCATCTCAAACCATGGGCGTGTGCATGTGCCAACTGCAGAGACTACAAACCAATGTCGGAAGTGACTCGCTTCTATTCTCAATGGGATATAGATGGGGAATCTCTATAGATCATAGTAGTTAGCCAACCTCTAACTAGAATATACAATTTTACTCCAACCCATTAGAAAAAAAAATAAAAGCTTTGTTGGCCCTCCTACTCACTACTTTCTCTTCATTGAAGTCTACAACAAGTTGGAGAGCCAGGATTCGAACCGACATAGAAAACCTTCAACAGATTTATAGTCTGTCACTTTTGACCACTCGACCCCTCTCCCCTTCATGGGCTGATGTCCCACTAAATGGGTTCATTCCTTAATCAAAAGGATGGCGGCATTCATTCTGATTCAGTTCATAAGATTGAAGGGAACTCATAGCTTAGCTAGCATTATGAGAGAAGAATTTCATTTCTTCATCTTGAAAGAATGGGGCAAAGCACTATGACTTCCCCTCATTGTCATCATAGGCCTTCCCCAGCTCCCCTCCTTCGTAGCTTATGGCTAAGCATCTTTTGAAAGGAAAGGAAGTGACTAGTCACTTCTCTTTTAGCGAAACAATGAGTTCATGAGCAAGTGAATAAATGAGCCAACAAGCTGTGAGTGAAGTGCAATAGTTATCGGCTAGCCATGTTCCTAAAAGAAAAAAGGCAATAGTTTTCTTTACCATTTTCATTCTTTGTCTCATTCATGCATTGACTCCTATATAGAATAGACATCGATGTTGGGACTATCAATCAATCAATAGGGCTCTATCAATAGGTTTTGGTATTGGGTCAAGGTCAAAGAAAAAGACCTCTTGAGCAACCTAGGCTATGCTCTACTAAGCTATTTCCACCTCCACAAGTGTGAACTCTTCATAGTAGCACGAGATTCCACTACTTCTTAAGCTTAGGGCTCACTTGACTTGGTCTCCATGATACCACTAGCCAAGTGACCAACCACTCCTTCCAATATCAATGACTCTCCCAATGCCAGCCTGAAATAGAATGACCACCCCAATCATCACTGCTAAAGCCATAATTCACTTTGATAGCTTGGGAGAGAAAGGATCAAATAAGGTTTGGTGAACACTTCAATGATTCTATCATGAATTTCTCTTTTGGGAATGCATGGATACCCTATAGTTCATCATGGACAAAGTGACATTTTTCCTTTTGAGTGCTTGTTCATAAGGAACACAATAGTAGCCAATAGTGGTTCAAGGCCCACCATGCACTCATCCCAAGCAAAAGAAATGACCCAAAGGGAAGATCACATATAGAATATAGAAGCAAAGCTTATTTCATTCAATTCAACATTCAAAACATTCAGCCCCACCCAAGCATCGTAGAATTATTCTCTTGAGATCGAGTAGTAAATCATGCTTGAAAGTTCACCATCCCATAGCATCAAAGTTGTAAAACCACACACCTAATCTCTTCTCCAAGAGGGGAGAGTTGAGGTGCAAAGAACTTTGAGAAATGAAATCAAAGAACTCTACCTTCCTATGGCTTTGTCTAGTCATATATTAAACAAATGAGACCAAGCCCCTTCTTTTCACACCGAGGGGTGGGGTGAAGGGAAGTTTCAAGACAACCGGTTCAAAGTATTTCTTGATGGAATCTATTAGGCATTATTATCATTTGGTAGATCCAAGTCCATGGCCTATTTTGAGTTCACTGAGCTTGGGCAACCACCATAAGAGGTGACATGTACATGCACTCATTTCAAGGGGTGCAACACTTCGGGGCCTAATCTTTCTTTTATATACCATGTTCATATGGTGGCGTGGATGTGTTACGTGGATCCATGTTGGAAGGACATTATACCAAAGCTATACAATTAGGACCTCAATACGGTTCTATTGTGTTCATAGTCTCGGAGGTTATGTTTCTTTTTGCTTTTTTTTTGCTTCCTCTCATTCTTCTTTGGCACATACGGTAGATATCAGAGGTATTTGGCCCCCAAAAGGGATTGGGATTTTAGATCATCGAGAAATCCCTTTTCTTAATACTTATATTCTCCTTCATCGAGTTTCCATAACTTGGGCTCATCATGCTATACTGTGGGGAAGGAAAACAAGCAGCATTTATTTAGTACTGTTTCACTAGCTCTAGTATTCGCTGGCTTTCAAGTAATGGAATATTACCAAACACACTCGACTATTTCAGATTGTATTTATGTATCTACCTTTTTCTTAGCAATTTGCTTTCATGGTTTTCATATGATTATAGGTACTCTCTTCTTGATCATATGTTGTATTCACCAATATCTTGGTCATCTGACCAAGGAGCATCATGTTGGCTTTGAAGCAGCTGCATGGTAATGGCATTTTGTAGACATGGTTTGGTTATTCCCATTTGTCTCTATCTATTGGTAGGGAGGTCTATGAAAGAATGAATAAGTGGATTATGGTCTGAAGCAATCGCTCGACTAAAAGGAGAGGCACTAGAGAAGTTAGGATCGACCAATCCTTGACCCTAACTCTTGGAATGATAGCTCAAAGATAAAGAGAGTCGGGCTCCAAAGAATGATAGTATTTTCCCATCCAAAGTTGGCTATTCTCCTATAGATTTTTTCACTATTCTCAAGCAAGAACTAAAATGGATCTTGGTCTATTTTTCTTGTTCATTGTAATAAAACAAAGATGTTTTTTTCTTCAATTTGAAATGAAGCAAGTTCAACATTATTTTTCATCTTGCTCTTACCTTTTCCTAATCTCTAAAAAAAATGAAATGTATGTATGCTAAGAAAAGGTACTATGATAAAGCAAAGTAACCAAAGAAAGAATAGGGAAGTAAAGGTGGATCACCATCCAAGTGGTCTCCATAATGAGAAAGATGATAAAGACTTTTTTGACAAGTATCAAAACGTGTATTTGACAATTTCAAATATATGTTTTACAAAGCAAGGCATAGCTTGATCCCGATTAAGTGAAAGTGCCCTTAGACAATTTCAATTTCATAAGTAATTCCAAATTGTATAAGAAAAGATTTCACCTGAACCACCTCTTAAGTTTCACTCAAAAGGTTCAACATGCCAAAATAGGACACAATTTGGAATTATTTGAGTTTCACCAAGGATAACTTATAATTCACCATGGAAAATCACTCTCTTTCATCCTTATTGGTATGAATCACTCCCATATAGCCAATCACCATGGTGAACCATGTTACTATCGCAAAACTCAAGTCAAGTGAACCATAGAAAATAAGATGGATAAGTTCAAAAGTACTTATCTAATTCTATTTCTCCAAATAGGGATGAAGTACACTTGCCAAAACTCGTGAAATGGCATTAGACAACCTCCAACTCCACTAAATGGAAGCTAAGGAAGGAAGCTAACTATGATTCACCATAAGATTACCTTGGTGAAGTTCTAATCCAAATTTTATCTAAAGAGCTTCCATTTTATTCAAACCTTCCCCAAGCTCATTCATGAAGGAGAACAACAAGCCTCACTCCCTATAGGATCAAAGAAGCCATCCCACTAAGTTGCCAAGCTTCCCAAGGTGAGAAAACTCCAAAAAACTGAGCCCTCTCCCTCTCCAAATCATTGCATAATGAAGCTATATTTAGTCCACATTTACCTTTCATTTTGAACTCCCTTAAATTCATATAAAGAACCCAATTTTTCACTTGATTTCATGCAATATATGAAGAGAAATCTGATTGGGTTGAGGGGTCAGTGACCACCAAAATGTCCGGCTTAGGGCTCTGGAGGTAGGAGATGAAGGAGGGGAATCCAAGTCTATTACAATTTAAATTTCAAAAGAAGTCTACAATAGGTGTATACTTTTTTCTCCATGAAGTATTATATAACGTTATCCTTACTCACAATAGAAAAGAAAATCAAATGCAATTTAGTCCATAGAAGTCAGAAATCTTTAGAATAAGCCCATATTCTTACTTCACTTTCACTAGTTCTAATATGAATATGGTCATCATATTACTATCCCTCTATCTTTCGTGAGTCATTTCATACCTATCTATTAAGAACCAAGTTGCTTATCTATATTCTCATATATAATTCTTTTCTAGCCTTTCTAAGCCCTTAATCAGTATGAGTCTTGGATAGATATGGGATAGAGAGAGAGGGTGCCTTTTTATGAAAGCGGTCCTTACCCTTTCAATTTAGTTCCCTATCCAAGTGTAAGCTAGCAAGTGATATTTAATAGTTTTTCATATTGAAAGAATATGGAGTGAAAGAATCTTCTATGCATTTTCAGTTTATCCAATTGAAGTACCATTTCTCTTTTGAGATGTATTTCTAGTCTTAGAGAGAGACAGGCTTGAAAAAGAAGGACTTGTGGAGGGTAAAACAAAGCATGAGCCTATGTAAGGGAATCTAGATGCCTATTGATGGAATTAGAAAAAAAGAACACTAGGCTCAAGAGTTGTATCCTCTCACACTGATGAGGACTCTCCTAATTTGGGAGAAATTCTATTCTATTCATTATATGATCATGGTCCCAACAATATCTTTCTTCAATAGAGCCCAAAAATCTATGATTCCTTCAAACTCTAGGTATGACTACTTTCTTTTCTTTTTCTCTTTATTATTGGATAATCAGCACCCATTGGGGAGTAAGGGAGTTTTGAAGTCAAGGTTATGGGATGGCGAAGACTCTAATAAGAAAACTAAAACTCCAATGGCTTTAGTAGGGAAGTTGGATAGGCACTAAAAGGGAATAGATCTATTTAGAAAATGTCCACTCAATTACAAATCGCTTGAAAGGAAGCACATAAAAGGAAACAACAGGTAATGAAATTTTGAAGAAAATTCTGAGTGACAAGCACTTCAATTGGCTATTATTGCAAAGAATGAAGGATTCCACTTCTTAGGTACCTACAATTCATGTTACCTGAAAGCTCACTCGGGAACCCCCACTTCCACTTAATAGTATGAAAAACACACTAGAACTAGAAGGACTAAGCTGAGGATTTCACTTGATGGCGAAGAAGATGATATGCTTAAGGCAAGATCTAATAACACTCCTACTCTCACAAGTGGGACTTCTACCTTTTATGGGTCTATAAATTTTTCTTACCTTAACTTTACATGGAAGACAATGAAAAGAAACTAGCACCTAATGGCTTTGCTTTATTCTTTCTTCCAAATTTGCTTTACTGCTTCCTTTTTTTTTCCTCACTTCCAATGCCTGCAAATAGGAATCTTGGTAGCAAGATAAAATCAAACATGATTTCTAGAAAACTTGATTGCTGGCTAGCCTTTGCAAACTTCAAGGCTTTTGAAGACTGGATTTTTCTATTACTTCATATGAATATTCAAGAGTATGACTATACGAGTGAGTTAGATAATAGAGTAACTAGATAAAACTTAACTGTTGAATTCTAAAAGACTTGCTTCATCAGTAGGTGCTAAATTGGCATTGATGCACCACCTAGATCCAATCTAAATCAGCTTTGCCGATTGCTACTATTTGACTATTCCAATGAAAAGCTCAGGACTGGAGATTGAAAAATCATCATAAGGCACTAGATGAGCAGAGCTTACTAACCTATGTCAAATTATGATAGATCAAATGATATGTCATGTCTTCATCCTATTTGAAAATGAAGTTTTGGGTATGAGGGCTATCCTAATTTATCCATAAACTTGCCCCTTGTTACAAAAAGTGGATTTTTTCGGGGTAGTGTCCAACTTTACACTTCTAAATGGTCTTGCTACCTTGAGATTGAGACTCAAAGGGTTGACTAAAGTAGGCATGTCATTGCTCCGTGCTTGAACAGTCAAACCTTTTTCCCAAGAACTAACTTTCTCTTAGCCTACTACTTTTGTTTCAGGGAAAACTTGGCTTCATTTAACATTCATCGTATCTTCAAATGAAAAGACTTCATAGCATCTATAAAATTCTCAATCCATACCTGGAACTTAGTTAGATTTCTAGACATTTAGACTCGCTACCTTATGACTTCTTACATTACCATCTCATATGAAAAAGAAAATGATCAATCCATGTGCCCAAAAGAATGAAGACAAAGGATGCAATTGAAACTCCCTGATCAACGGCTTTGTATCACCATGAGAGTTGGCTAGTCATTGTTCTAAGATCATTAGCTCTTCCGGTAATTTGATCCCAAGAAATGGATATGGAAAAGGGATGTTCCACACTAGTTTCTATTACATTTCTATTATATGTTATGTGAAATCTATTAACCTGGTTCAGTTCATATTTTTTTCTTAAATCCTCTCATTTTATTCAAGTAATTGGTAATTGTCATACAAGACTAAAACTATTGAACTTTGAACTTCTCCACTTCACTTAGAAATTGAAGGAAGCTATTCTTAATATTCTAAATTGAAATTATTACTATCCCTATCTATTTCATTTGGGAAATGAAAAAAAAGAGATCATTGGAACAATCCATATTCATGATGCAACTATTGTTACATTAGATTTCCTCAAGAGTTCTTTCCTTATGGAACTACAATACAAAACAAAGATGGGATTCTTTAATACAAGTAATATAGAACCTAAAAGGGTAATAGAAGTTACTCTTCTTTGAATCTAGTTGACCTGAAATTCAATTCAAATAAAGAAAGAAAATAAAGATTAAATGAAAATAATAAAAAATTTTCAATTTTTTTTGAAAAAGTCAAGGTTTTTTCTTTTTTTAGTGCCCATCTATAATGACTGATGAATCAAGAACCTTTAATTGGAACTCAACAAATTCGTTTAATTAGTTTTTCTTATCATCGTATCTAGATTTAGACTTAGGTAAATGTTTTATTCATATTTGTAGTAAAAGAACATATCTAATTTAGCTCTTTCATGCCTATTCTAACTAGTTATTTTGGTTTTTACTGCTTCAACTATAACCCCAGACTATTTATTGGTTTGAACAAGATATGACTTATTTGAAATAAATGAAATTCAATAAAAAATTGAAAAAAAAATCAAAATAAAAGCCTCTCAGCATATTTCATTTCAGGTATTCTATGGTTTCTTCCCACGTCAATTGCCAACTCATGGTCATTGAGATTCATGGATAATTCAGATTCATATTTAAGGATAGATCTTACCTCTATTTTATTTCCTAAAACAAATCAAAATGATTGAAGTTTTTCTATTTGGAATCATTTTAGGTCTAATTCTATTACTTTCAGGATTATTTGTAACTTCATATTTACAATATAGCACGATTAGTTGGACCTTTGATTAAGTAACATCTCTTTTTTGATTGACCTCCTCCTTAGGAGGTCAAATTAAAGTTGCAATTCTACTTTGTTTTATGAAGTTCTTTCATTGTAATTTGACATAACATAAAAAATCATTCTATAGGAGTTGAACCTATGACATCGGGTTTTGGAGATTTTTCTTTTCTAATCTACGTGCGCTACAAAATGCAGCCAGCTAAAAAATGTTAGCTAGCTACTAGATTAGGGTTAAAATTAGGGTTATCATAGTGTATCGGAGAGCAAGCATAGGAAATAGTATAGTTTGCACTTTTTTTTTGTTGATGCTCCCCTCACAGCCTCCCCACCCTTGGTTAGCATTCCACTTATGATCCAGGAGGATTTTGAGAAATGCGCCCAACCAAAAGAAGAGACTAGCACCTTTTTTCTCTTCTTTCATTTGAATGGCCCAACTTGTCAAGAATGGTTGTTATCTATACACCACAGAAAAATCATGCATTTTTTGTATTTGGGAGGTGCTCCTTATAATGCTATGGACAGCTATCCAAAGTGCAATGATGAGCTCAGATAGGATAGGATTGTGCATGTCGGGCCCTTTGGGTGTCCATATTTTGGTAGAGTTACCCATAGTGTAGACCCCTATGTGACGTGGCCATCAGATTTTTTGACATTCCACCACTGTGAAGCTAGAAAGAAAAGTTTCCAAACAAGTTCCTGTTCTGTGGTGTGGTGGCAGGACCGCTTAGGGATTGGCTCCGGTGTAGGTTGGGTCAAATCTGTAGTGGTCATGCAAATACATGGGTCCCTTCCCTTCTATCACATGTTTTAGAAGCACTTTCTGCTCTCCCGGTCCCTAGAGCAAAGGGTTAGGTAGTATGGGCCCTCTAACTTCCACCTATATGTGCTCCCCTAAGTGAATTTGAGCTTTCTCCTAAGCAGCTTATGTAGTGGTTGGCATTCCTACATGCATAGACTACTTGGGCCCTGGAGATGACTAGTGCCTTTGAAAATAGTCATGACACCTTGGTGTAGTTTTTTTTTAGTTTGTATTATACTAAATGAAACACATAGAAAACAAAGGTGATTTTTCACTAGCTACATATATAGTGAAAGGTGATAAATCAGTAGTTGCCCTTCTCCAGCCTGAGAAAAGCAACGAACTCAAAAAGCTAGGCATTTTTTTCTACTTTGAACATGAACACTATTTCATTATTAAAAACCCACCTGAGAGATGGAACAACAATAAAATAAGATAAGAAGATGTTCCATCTCATACGTTGATAGCTTGTAGTGAACAACCCCCTTATGAAATTGAAAGAAGCCTTTGGTACTTAGTAGTGCAAGCGAACAACCAAACTAATAGGCTCAAAAAAAGGCCTTTTGGTTTTGCTGTTGTAGTAGTAGGTCTGAAGCAACCACTTCCACGCTCATCTTGCTTCTGACAAAGCTTCTACTTTGCTTTCTTCTCTCGTGCTTGCTTTTACAAAGGCTTAGAGTCTTTTTTGCTAGGTCCAATTCATCAAAGTGAAAGATTTGATCCAACAAAAATCTTGCATATTGAGCGTAGATGATTTGTGGCTATTAGGCATGATCATATCATGCCATAAAAGAGATAGGGCCCCTTATCTAAAGATAGACTAGTTTCGTGGGTTGAGCAACCTTTGCCTGCCTTTTCACTAGTGCCTTTGGTGGTGGCTTGTGCTCTTTGCGCTCTTTATAGAAAAAAAGTGAACCCTAGCCTAAACTCTATGATTATGGATTATATATGTTTTGTCATGGGTGATCATTGGATTTCTCAAGTTATCAACATCTCGTCTCTTTGAAAATAAGTATAAGTACCTACAGCTATCGATACTAAGAACGAGAATTGATGATGTTTTAAAAGAAGAATCGGTCAGAGGCATATAAGCCAAGCCTCCAATGAAGAGCACAAATTGAGAACCATAGAAACTGACATCTTACCTATGCATGTAACATTTCATCGAGTGCTCCACTTGATAGGCTAAAGGGATCCATGGTATGTCATAGATTTATCTTCAACGATAGACATATTTCCTTTATTTGTTATGTTTGAGATCTTTCAATATTTCTTTGGAAGGTCTTATAGCTCAAGTGTAGTAAACTCACTTTGGCTACTAATCGATTGTATTTCTATAAAGGAAGTGAAATGGTATTCCATTTATGTTGATCTCATTTTTAGGATGAGCTCTCAACCCTTCCATCTTAGGCTTAGGACTTTTTAGACTTTAAGAGTTCCTTAGTTTTAAGACACATCGTGATTAGTGGACACTCTAGAAGACTTAGAAGAGTTAGCCATAGGAATAGGTCATGCCTTAGGGGTGTTTGGAAATTTCCTACCCTTAGCTTAAACCATTCCTCAATTTCCTTCTTCCAAGTCAAACTCCCAAATCAATTCTATTTGATTTTCTCCAAACTCAAATCAAATCTATGATTGAAATCCATGATTGAAACCCATGATCAAAATCACCAAGTCCTCAAGACTCCCTTAAGGACTTAACCAAAATTATGATTCAAACCTATTCAAACCTTTGAGATTTTCTCATAATCCATTTATATTCTCATTTATATTCACATATATAAATAAAAATATAAATTCAAACCCATCAAATCAAATTCAAAATTCAAAAAATCAATTCATGAAAATTTTCTTAAGTCCCTTTAATTTTTCCAATAAAGGACTTAGCCAAAATCAACTCTAAACCTTGATCAAACCTATTCAAATTCATGAGATTTTCTCAAAATTTATTTATAATCTCATTTATATTCTCATATATAAATGAAATATAAATATAAATCAATAAAATCTAACTCAAAAATTATTCCAAATTTAAAATCCTTGAAATTCCCTTAAATCCTTAATTTTCCATTAATGGATTTAACCTAAACTATGATCATGTCAATTCAAACTCATGGGATTTTCTCAAAACATATTTATATTCTCGTTTATATTCTCATATATAAATGAAGTATAAATATAAATCAATCCAATCCAATTCAAAAATTAAATTTTAATTTAAAATTTCCTTAAATCCTTTAAATTCCCTTTAATGGATTTAACCTAAATCATGATTAAACCACTTCAAATCCTTGAAATTTTCTCATGATCCATTTATATTCTCATTTATATTCACATATATAAATGAAATATAAATTTAAACAATCAAAACCTATTCCAAAGATCAAACTCAAATCCACTCAAAATCAAACCCAAAACCCTTTCATATTCTTCCTTTGAATATGAAATTTTCAAATGGATCAAAATCCATTTGACTTCAAACCACTTGTAAATGAATTTATATTTCAATCATGAGTCCATATACAAGATCAATCAACCTCGAATCAAGCTTTGACCAAGCCATTTGACCCACTTAGGCTCACTTGACCCAAAGTGACCTAAAGTATCCTTATGAGCTAACTTTTGATCCTAACCAAATCTGATTGAACTAAACTCATATTTGTCTCTCATCATGATCAACAATCATCATGGGATGATCAATCAATCAAATTGGGTCAAACCAAGTCAAACCTAAGGGTTGACCAAGTCAACACTTAACCTAAAATGAAACCTTACATATCCAAATTCTACCATAGGCCAAATTGATTGAAACCATTGATCTAAGTTCACCATGACCTATGTTTGAACTTGACCAAGCCAACATTTGAGCCTAACCCAATTGGCCCATTTGTTGACCCATTTTGACCTAAAGGGTCAAAATGTGTCAAAACTTGATCTAAGACAAATTCATTGAAACCAATGGGTCAAGTCCATTCCAAATCACTTGTGGAACTTGACCAAAGCCTCAATGGCCAACTAGATCTAACCTAGCCCAATTGACCTTAGACCCAACACATGACCCAAAGGGGTCATGTCGCCAAAATTGAACTTAACCCAAATTGATTGGAAAAAAATACCAATACATTCCATATGACTAACCAAACCTAAACCTACCCTTGACCTACCCTAAATAGGTCAAATGGGTCAACTTGACCCATTTGACCTAAATGAAGTCATATGAGTCAAAACCAAATATATACCAAATTGAATCAAACCAAAGCCACCAAAACATTTTAAATGGTCATATGAACTTGACCCAACCCTTGGTTTGACCAATTTGACCAATTGGTCAACTTGACCCTAGTTGACCCATTTTGACCTAAATGGGTCAACATGAGCCAAACCCTATCAAATGGATTCCAAATCCAATGAAACTTGGCCAAACCTAGTTTCTCCACATACCTAACATATCCAAAGTGGAAAATAATAAAATGACCATTCTACCCCTAGGCCATAGAACAAATTTTGGCCTAGCCCATGGGTATTTTGGTCATACCCTCTTCACAATCACTTGAGGCTTTCTAAAAGCTCAAGGGGACTTAGTAATGAGTGGTGCACCCAACCCAAGGGGGTTTGGGTAAGCCCATTTGGTCCCTAGACCAAACCCGACCACTTAGCCTAAAATTGAATTTTCAAATTCCCTCTTAAGCTCAATTCAAGCACATGAGAAGTTGGCAATCTATTCCATGGATTAACTTGACCATGTGCACACTCAAAATAGCCTAAAAAACCCTCCTAATCTGGTCAATTGGATCAAAAACAACTCATGGTTCACCATCCATTGCCATGGGGAGATATACTCCCCTAATTCAATGAAATTTTGATTCACTCTCTATCGATTAAAGCTAGGGAACCCAGAGCAACCATCTCAGAGCATTCCCAAGCTTCTTAGAGAGGATTTGAATTCTATTTCTTGATTTTGCATAGTGCAAAATAGGGAGCTCAATCCATTAGCCAACTTCCTCCATACTTGATCTCCTTCTAATTACTCTTGCACTCCATTGAGAGTCAAGTCAAACTTGCCCAAGCTCTCTCTGAAGTTCTAAAGGCAAGGAGGAGCTCAATTGGATCAAAGCCCAAGTAAAGTGGTGTTGGTCCATCCATCAATCCACTCAACCCCAAGGCCTGGGAATTTCAACATGGCTTCGTCTCCACTAGACGAAGCTACCTCATCGATCCCGAGCACCGGTGATCATGTCCGGTGAGGAATGAAATTTTTTTATCACTAAACTCAATGTGGTGTGGATCTTTGTGAAAGAAATTTTTAGCTCATCAAATTTTGACCATTAAATTTGTTGTTCTATATCTCTAGATGGTGTGGGTTAAATTTTGTGTGATTCCATGCTATATCGAGCTTAGATCTTCCCCTTGATCATGGATGGTCTCTATTGATCAAGGGGAAGAACTTGGCTCATCTCAGTCGTCCATCCGAACATTTTAGATGGATGATTGAGATTATTTAACATGTTTAGTTATCATTTTATCCTTTATAAATCATGGGGGAATTCTTATACATTCGATCTTTGATTGGATGACCGAGAATATAAGCGCGTGCATCTCCGTCGCCTTTGTGAGTGACAACTTAAGTTGTCCCTCACGATGATGTGTAAAGCATGCCACGCCCCGCATCGCACGTGAGCTAAGGATTAATCAAGAATTAGTTAAGTGTATTAATTAATTCATAATTAATTTAGAGAACTTCTAAAATTCATAATTCCCTCTAGAAAAATCAAAAAAATAAAAAGAAAAATGCTATGGAAAATAATTTCATCTAGAATATTTTAAAAAAGATTTCAATGGATTTTGAATTACACTTTTCTCAAAATTTTGGTTTCTTTGAGAATTTTAATTAGTTAAATATCCTTTAATTAGGTCATCAATTAATCTCAAATTTTTGGGGTTCATTTTATGGGATGACCTCTGCCTCTAATTTTCTTGAGATTTATTGAGGGCTCAATTGGAGAAATTTCTATCTCATTCCCTAATTACCCTTTTCATGTAATTAAGTGTAATTAGGGTATGATTAGTGGATTTACCCTATGATTAGGGTTGATTAAGATCAGATCCAATAAGTAGGAGGTTTATGGAATAATTTTAATCTCTTTTTAATTAAGGGTTAATTCATTCCCTTAATCAATTTTCAAAAATTCTAAAAAAATTCTAGAACTTAATTAATCTACCTTGGGTAGATGCTTAGGTGTTTAATAGCCTAAGTTCAATTAAGGAAATTAAAACCCTTTCATAAGTATGAAAGGGTGTTTTGAAAGTACTTAAGCTAAACTCCTTAGCTTAATTAACTTTTAATTGTGAGCCAAATTGCATTAGGCCTTTTCATTATTAGGTGCATTGCAAATTTAAATTCCTTATGGGTTTTATGTCATCTCATTGGCTCATAATTATCTAGTTAATTCTAAGGTGGTGTAGGTAAGGGTTAATTAAGATACTTAATTCATACCTTAACCTAATCAACATATAAAATGGATCTAATTATCTAAAAATTAAACAAAAATATCAAACACATGTGAGAATGGGTTAGGAACAGCAAACTAATCTCACCTTTTCAAAATTAAATCAAACTTCAAACTAAATAAAAATCATTTTTGAAATTCACTTTGATTTATTCTAAGTTTTCTTATTCTATGAGAATGTCTTTAGGATTTAAGTGAAGTGAGTTTATTTACATGCTTTCATTGCTTTGGATCTTTCCCAACATGTTAAGTTGTATGTCATGTGATTTCATGCATTCATAATTTCATGTTTCAAAATTTAAAATGAAATTGTTTACTTTATGTCAAATGTGCATGTGTTGGCTAAAGTAAAATATGAGTGGCTATTATCACTACTAAATCCAAATTATTTTAAAAAATACATAAATAAAATACCAAATCTAAAAAGTGTGCTACTTATACTTTAATTATAAGCTTGCATGTGATGGATTATAAAAGCATGTTTAGCATAGGTTTCCTTTCTTTCTTATGTTGGCATAGTTTAAGAGTAGGGTGATGTATGGTTCATTTGAAAAGAACTAAAAAATGAGTCCATGCATAAACAACTTTTGCATTTTCTTTTCTACTTCATTTCTTTTATATACATGTTTGTACTTAAGGAAAGTGGTATATTAGTGGACAATGAGGTTGTGAGGTTTTAAGTAGCTTAGGTCTTGTACCACACACCTTTAACAATATGTACTCACTTATGCCTTTCTTACTTTCATGTATGCATGTGAAATTTTGGATAAGGAAAACCTTTTCTACTTAAGAAAAATCATGCATATTCAACTTCTAAATTTTCTTAAATGGATTACTTAGCATGCATCATAAAGTGTATTAACTACTCTCATTTGCATATATAAATATGCTTAGTGTCCATCCATATGCATGTTATATGTTGGGAAAGAAGTGAAGTAATGTGTTTTATGTAAATTTTGATTCATTTTATTTAATCTTAAAATACTTTTCTTTTTGAATAGGTTTGTTTAGAGTTTATCTAAACTTAGAATTGATTAAAAGATGTGATCAAAATATTCATCTAAATGAAATTAAAATGTGAATCCACTTTAGAAATTATTTAGGTCAGGGAAGGAAAGAGAGGTTCTCTTCTCTTTCCCTCTCTTCATGACTTAGTAATTAATTGTAGTTTCACTTAAACCAAATCAAAACATGAAATAAAATCTACCCAAAACACTTAAACAACTTAAATGAAACTCTTCTCTAAGTTCAACATGTTCTTCACACTTAGCAAATTTAAACCTAAAGCCACAGCTAAGCATAGCTCACACATTAGCCTAAGTCACCACTTCTAGCCTTTGGTTAGGTCAGTGCATGGTTTGATATTATTTTATTTTATGATACATGTTATAGACTGGATGTTAGGGTGTATTCTCATAGAATAAATGGTAGGAAATTCTTAGTCTAACTATTCTTTTCTAGGGATTGTGGGGCACTATCATAAATAAAAATATAAATGTTTTTTGCTTGCGGTGCTTTATAACCCTAAGCATAATCCATAAGCAAAGTGGACTTAGTCAACCATGTGTGGGGTGATAAGTCCAATAGACATGCTTGAGATTTATGTGGTGTGTTTTAGCTAACCTTTATTTTGCAGGTGTTAGTTAAATTTCCACTTTTCCTTTTCATGTAAAAATTTATATAATTACACTTTTGGAATGATTTGTTATGGGGATTAGGATGATCATTGGTCATAAGATCCCATCTTATGCACCATGTGAAGCTTCGGATCATCTACCATCCAAAGGAAGGAACCAAAAGAAAGAAGAAAGAAGAAAGAAGACTAAAGCTTGAAGACCCCCATAACAATGAATTCCTTTGCTTAATTGTAATTTAATTCATTTGTAATCTAAGTTGTATAAGGGTAGAGTTCGGCTACCCAATTTGATATTTTCAAGTTTTTGTGGTGGTGCCATTTATTGATTGATAAATGGCTTTTGCATTAAGTGGCATGATTTTTCTAGTTTCTTCCTTACTTTATGTATGGCATGGAAGTAGATTAGGCTCTTAGGGGAAAATAAATTTTTTACCTAACTTAACAACTCAAAATAAAATTAAACAACTCAAAACCTCACTTAAAGCTTAAGTTTAAAATCAAGATAAAAGAATTAGCAACCCTTAGTAGAGCATTTATAATATCATGCACATGCATCTCATTTTACTCTTTGATTAGAGGCTTCCACCTTGCCAGAGAATCTTGATTTTGAGGGCCGTGGTGGAAACTCACCTCCTCCCTTCTTGCTGATTTTGGCTAATAATTTGATTTCTCATGCATTAGTCATAAAAAAATCCTATTAGCCTGAGTCAAAATAATTATCCAAAATAAAATAAAATGAAATTTGAATTGCATTAGATTTAGGTCATTTGAAGCATATCCCTTTACATGATCTAGTCTCTTTAGGGAGTGAGTTTAAGGACTCTCTTTCTAAATAATAATAACCTAGCTATCTTGCATAAAGCATAAAGACTTGCACATCTATTTAAAATCAGAGTTAGTTGGGCAGAGGCGTTGTAAGTCCAAGTTGTCGGTGGTTTGTCCTCTCTTGTGGAGGCAAACCAGTTACCCATTTTTGCCTTAGATTTAAGTTGTGCTTTCGGTTCTCACCGAAGCTCCCTAGATTTAGGTTCTGAGGTTGCTTCTCTCTTTTGCGGACCATAAGCATAATTTCTCACCTCTTAGGCATTTCCTTAATCTTGTGTTAAGGAATCTTAAGTCCTAAATTTCTAATGAAAAATGTAACTCAAACAAACTAAATCAATTTCTAAAATGTAAAGCCCAACTATAGGATAGTTTGAGATGCTCATAGGTTTCCTAGCATTGTGGGCATCTCCTACTTATCTCCCATTTTGGCTTCGATAATAACTCTCTCTTTTGATCAATCCCATTTGATCTTGCAAAATTAATCCAATCAATTGATAGTCCTTTCCTATTAAAATCTTCAAAGATAACTATTATTTACCTTAATCGAGAGTTTTACTAAGGCATCCTGTCCTTTAGGATGTAATTAAATATGAGGGCTTGCCCCTATATGGAACTTAATGAACTTAGTTTAAAATAAACCCTGCTTTACTTTTCCATGAAAAGTAGGGGAAGAATCTTTGGTACATATGCAGACCTATCATCCTTAGGAGTCTTTATTGAGGTGATTGGTTCCATTAATGGGTAGTGACTATTATCTTTTGAGATAGTATACTATTTCTTTAATGATGTATCCAATCACCTGAATAAGTATTCCTACGAATCTATGTGGCATCCTAGCAAGATGAATTTTTATATAGGTGTTGCCTCTTTCATTTCTCCCCACAGATTTGAAGGCGACTCCTTTATAGAAATTTTTCACCATAGTCTAGTATGTCATTTGTTGCAGGTCAACCTCTTAGTTCTCTTTCTTCTTGGCCTATAATCACTTTTCTAATCACATGATTATGTGGCATGCGGCAGAGCAAGTTAACCTAGGTTTGCAGTTTACAGATTATGCAATACTTGGTGATGATGTCATAATTTGTGATGAGGAAGTCACTTAAGCTTATATGCAAAATCTTGATGATATTTAGGTCAAGATTTCTTTCATAAATCTCGATATTGGTCTTCTGAGTTTGCAAAGAAATTGAGTGAGAGGTGTTAGAGTTGATCTTTCACCATCTTTCAATGCTCTCATTAATTCTCACCATCCTTGTGGGTGTGTGTCTTATGGATGTCTATGAGTTGAAAAGGTTATCTACCTTATGTAGGCTTCATGGCGCTTCATAGAAAGTTCTTAGGAGTCTTGGTAATCTTAGCGGTGTACCCCATTCGAAGAAATATCGAAGGTTGGATATTTTGCATATGAAGAAAGTTCTCTCTACTTTTCCCACAAGTGTGGAACTCTGGTTTGGTAGAGGGTGTCCATCTCCCTCATATGTCTATGGAAGGCTTGTTGAATTACTACGATAAAATATTCTTACAAAAGATCTATGTGTGGCTCTTGGAATTTCTTATCTTTTTCTAAAGTTCAGTTTGATGAATATTCAATCGAGTTGGATGTCTCAATGGTGTGATTCTCTTCATTTGGTACTATCTAGCTATGAATCTTGTGACCCTAGGAAAGAACCTGGTCCCTCCATGATTACACACTTTTATAGAACTAATACCAAAGATGAGTTAGTTCGGTTTGGTTTCTTAATGAAGTTGTATAAACTATGCAATAGTTTTGTGTTAATCACATCTAATGGTTGGGCATTACCTGAATGTAAGAAGGTTTCACTTGATGGTTTCTTCCTCTTGGGAGGCTTAATGGTTCTGATTACTTAGTTCAGTCTCATGGATTATGTCAGCCATGAGTTGAGGGTGGCGTAGTTGTCTTCTATCATGATAGAGATTTTTTTGGAAGAAGTTTCACTTCTTTCGCAGATATCTTGAAAGATGAAGATAATGAAACTATCTTTACTACTATCATTCATAAGACTCATCGCACCTAGACAAGCAAACAAAGCAAGGAAGGAACTAAACATAAGGCTCAATTAGATAGGGATAATTTACTAAGGGATGAAGTGACTAGCTTTGAGAAAGAAAGAAAAGCTAGGGATTGAGGGAAAAGATATGACATTACTCTATTGACTTTGAGAGGGCTTAGGACTCCAACTAGAAGAGAATATCTACAAGACCACTTTCAATACTAAGAAATGGTAATATCCGAAAGTTTTACCATATCTCATCTGAGAAGCAATTAGCATAAGAATATTGAATCTAGTACTCGGCCTTTGCCCTATAAGTAAACAAAGAGAGGACTCTATTATAAAATAGATAATGAAAATTTTCTAATAGCTTTAAGGACTCTACATTATATAATTGCATTTTGATATGCTTAAGGTCTGCATACACTCTAATGAAAAGGCATTCTTACACACCCAGAGGTGCTCTAAAAAGTCATTCTAGCAAAAAAACTAGAGTGAGGGCTTTGTTCTCCAAGAGGCTTGGATAGGCCCACATCCAAGTAGCAGCTGCCTTCAAGATTCTTATAGTGATGTGAGTGATGGAGCGACAAAAAATAGATGAAGAGGAAATTTTTAGAAAAGTAATTCTATTAGCTCAAATATAGTGAGAATGACTACTTTCTTGAAATAAAATGGCATTATTTGGTCCTTATTACCTTTCCTCAAAGTGGGGATGAAGTCAAACAATCACTCTTGCTTTTCAAAGAGAACATATGTCACTTCCACTTCATGGACAATAGAAGGCTTATAGTTCAAACTTTTTATGCTTCCTTCCTCATCCTCTTGCATTGATGGTCCTGTTGTACTTATACTTAAGACTAGGACGTCATCCATACATGTGCTACTTTTACAATCGATTCACTATCCTATCAATAGAAAAGCGTAAACCAAGCACTCTAAAAGTCCCTACTTTGCTTACCCAGCAAGGCATATTCCATATCAATAGCTGTGGATTCTATTCCTTAGATTCTATTTGGATTTCATATTACATTACCTAAAACCTAAGTAGCTACTTCTGTCCATGCATACTTCATTCATATCATGCTTTTGAATCCGTAAGGTGAATTGCTTTTGAGCTTGCATACCAAATTCCTATGATAAGGGATGGAATTGGGCTCAACTAATTGTGAATCCTCCCTTCCCTTTTGATTTTGAAAGGCATTCTTTGCATCCAATTCTAATTTCAAGAAGGCCAACATTTGATTACAGCCAAGACAAGAATGACATGAATTGTGTTTAACAACCTCGGTGTATTAGTGGCATCATCTAATAGAAAGTAAAGATCTTGAATGGATGGGCTAGAATAATGAATTAGAGATATCATGATTGAAAGATCTCATTATATTCTTAAATTCCATTATATATTATGTGAAATCTATATACCTGGTTCAGTTCATATTTTCTTTTTTTGAATCCTCTCATTTTATTCAAGTAATTAGTAATTGTTCATTCATACAAGACTAAGACTATTAAACTTTGAACCTCTTCACTTTACTTAGAATCTGAACGATGCTATTCTTACTATTCTAAATTGAAATTATTATTACTATCCCTATCTATTTCATTTGCAAAAAGAAAAAAAAAAGAGATCATTCGAACAATCCATATTCGTGATGCAACTATTGTTACATTAGATCTCCTCAAGATGGGATTCTTTAATATAGAAATAATATAGAACCTAAAAGTGTAATAGAAGTTACTCTTCTTTGAATTGAGTTGGAACGAAATAAAATTCAAATAAAGAAAGAAAATAAAGTCCAAATGAAAATATTCAATAATTTTTAATTTTTTTGAAAAAGTTAAGGTTTTTTTTTTCTTTTAGTGTCATCTATAATGATTTATGAATCAAGAACTTTCAATTGGAACCCAATGAATTCTTTCAATTAATTTCTCTTATCATAGTATCTGGATTGAGACTTAGGTAAATGTTTTATTCATATATGTAGTAAAAGAACATATCTAATTTAGCTCTTTCATGCCTATTCTAACTAGTTATTTAGGTTTTTTGCTAGCTGCTTCAACTATAACCCCAACTCTCTTTATTGATTTGAAAAAGAAATGACTTATTTGAAATAAATAAAATTCAATAAATAATTGAAAAAAATCAAAATAAAAGCCTCTCATAATATTTCATTTCAGGTATTTTATGATTTCTTCCCATGTCAAGCCAATTCATGGTCATTGGATACATGGATAATTCATTCATATTTTGGGATGATCTTACCTCTCTTTTTATTCCCTAAAATAAATCAAAATTATTGAAGTTTTTCTATTTGGAATCATCTTAGGTCTAATTCCTTTTACTTTCACATGATTTCTTGTAATTGTATATTTACAATACAAGCACGGTGATCAGTTGGACCTTTGATTAAGTAACATCTCCTTTTTAATATTTCATTTCAAGTATTTTATGATTTCTTCCCACATCAATTGCCAATTCATGGTCATTGAGATTCATGGATAATTGATTCATATTTAGGGATAGATCTTACCTCTCTTTTCATTCCTAAAACAAATCAAAATGATTGAAGTTTTTCTATTTGGAATTATCTTAGGTCTAATTTCTACTACTTTCATAGGATTATTTGTAGCGTATATTACTGGGCATGGTGTTGGACCTTTGATTAAGAAACATCTTTTTTTTATTGACCTCCTTCTTGTAGGAGGTCAAATTGAAGTTGCAATTCTACTACTTGTTTTGTAAAGTTCTTTCATTGTAATTTGACATAACATAAACATAATCACGCTCTGTAGCATTTGAACCTACGACATTAGGTTTTGGAGTCCCGCATTCTACTGAACTGAACTAAGAATGAGATATTGGGTTTGTGCATAGATTTATGTTCAATAATCCCTGGGGCTTTTAATGTGTTCAATCCCATAAGAAGAAAAAGATGTTGATCAAGGGAAGGTGACCTATGGGGTGGAGGGAATAGAAAAATCTATTTTAGGGTTATGTTTTCTTGAAGGGGGCTACGAACTTTGTGAACGTGCTGGTAACGATAGGTGCAATAATAAAAAAAGCTATTGAATTAATATAGAAAGATTTTTCGGTCCAAAGAAAGTCTCCTTCATATGATAAACCTCGATAACTGGGCCTAAGGCTTTCATAGCCTCAGTTGTTTTCTTATTTTGGTTGTCAGGCAAAGACTCAAGCTTCACTTCAATAGTTCTAGTTCCAATAGTTGCTAAGGGACGGCCTCTTTCTTGCTTGCAAGTGATGCATTGGTTTAAGGTGAAGGTTGGGGTATAGGTTGTTGATAGATGAGGCTCTTCAAGTGGCTTCTATGATAGAAATCAAAATCTTCACATAGTTAGGTGGTCCATAAAGAAAAGGTAGTAATTTGATTCTTCAAGTCAAGAAGAAAAGGGAAGGCTAGCCTTTTAGCAAAACCTACTTTTGATAAAGCCTACTATAGAATATAATATATGTAAACTATCAACTTCATTTCTTTAGCGCCTTGACTTTCAAAATGAAAGGGATGAATTCTACTCTACTCTCATACAACTAGATTCAATTCATTGAATTGAAGTGGGAGAAGGGGCTTGGATGAGGTGAGGGCAACATTCTCTCAAAGACTAGCTAGGAAAAAAGATGATGCTTTAGCCACTACTTTCTCTTATGTTTTGAGCAGTGATTTCAAGTTTTTTGCAAAATCTTATTTACAGATCATAAGCTTTGGGAGCAATTTGAAAAGACAAATTCATCTTCCAAAATTCTAGGTACAACGAGATGAGAAATCTCATGTGGCATGTCACCACCTAGGAGCACATAAGGAATCCTAGAGGTATCAGTTCAGCTTGAATCTTTTTAGCCTATCCGCCTCTTTCCACAAGAAGTTGTTATTCATTTGCTACAAAATCTAACCTTAGAGCTAGGAAAAAGTAGAAAATTGAAAGGAAAAGTTCTTTTGTAGTGTGCACTCAGAGATGCATTCTTGAACTCTTCACTAGCAAGAAGAATAAGGAAGCTAAAGGGTCTTTCTTTCTTTGGGGTGACCTTCTCACGAGCTATGCCCTGTCGTGACTTCAAGAGAAAGAAGGGAGCTCAAATTCATTTTGATGTTCTACTTGAAAGGAAGCTTCATTCTTAGAAACCTTCTCTAGAGCGCCTCTAGGGTTGGTTCTTTCTATCTTGAGATAGAGTCTACCATCGGGGACCTTGTTTTGCATTATGCAGGGGCTCTCGTGTTCAAATCTACATCCATCCTGGTGGCTTTGTTGCCACCAACCTATGCATCTTTCTATTCTACTGCATCTCCGACATCTAAAATAGTTAGAGTTGGAACTTTGATTTCTTCAAAACTGGTTGGTTACTTGACCTCCCTAGTGTGACCTCAAAAAGGGAAAGTAGTTAATAAATAATAGTTATCATATATAGAAGATCATAAGAGGAGTGAAACGACTTTCCTCATATCTTTAATAATGAAGGGATTCTTGTAATATGATTCGATTCTGCTTTTCTTGCTTGACCTTTTCCATCCTATTCATTGTTTATTTGATACTTGGAGGTCGGTAACATTGGTGAATTAGGTATTGATGTGGGTACAAAAAGTGAAGGATTTGAACTTACAGAAGCCAACATAGCAATTCCAGTGCTGCACATTTTTCCAAATGGAAAGTAAGTGAATCATCTCAACAATTGGACCCATGGAACAACATAGATTAGGCCAGGAGTTAGAGGTCGCTATCTGAGGGAGAGATCTTGGCTAGTTGGTCATGCACAGAATAACCATTGAGCCAAGCATATTTCCATAGTTTGGTGTACTTGCCATCATCAATGACACGTACTATTCCACTTTAGAGAATAGGCTTTTTGTCATGAATGAACTTTCAGGAAGAGTAGGCCGAGTATTTTGGCTCCACATCTAGTGGACAACATCTCTTGGGAAAGTCTTTTGCTTTCATTATTTGGCAAATGAAGTCACGATACATGTGAGATGTTTCCAGAGCAATTTAGCTTGGAAAGCTAAGTTTTTGAGTGCAAGAGAAGGAATGGCAGACGGACCACCAATTCATCACATGGATTTTTAAACTTTACCTTGGGACCAATGGAAGTCACATTGCAGGACTTCAATCTGATTGATTGTGTAGATAGGAAGCTTGAAGTTTCTCAACATGTGATTGGGTATCCTTGAAGTTACTGATTTTTTCAAGGTTTTGTGCCCTACAAAAGTTAGTAGCTGACTTTTCCAACCTTGCTATCTAGCACTATCTCGCATTTGTGCTTTTGGGGCCTGAGAGGAGAATGCCCATGTAGTCTTAATAAAGCTAGCATTATCAATTCTTGGATGAAGGCATATTTTGCTACTATTATCTATTGATTTCTTTTTTTGTCGAATGGAGGGTTGACTCATTGCCCATATTCCTCATAAACTACATTTTTTTGCACAAATTGAGGCACTGGACTTGGCTTAAAAAAGGTAGGTTCAAAATTGAATTCTAAAGCAAAGGGAATTGATTGCTAATAGCTAAAAACAAACTTTTTTGATAGCTTCAAGATGGAAAGGAGTGGAGCTTAAAGCACCCTTTTCTCCACTTGATAGGGTATCACCATTCACCATAACATCTACATACTTTAAACCATTAACGAAAGACTTCTTCTCATGTTGGATGACATTGAGAAGCTGTAAGGGATTTACCCTGGAGGGTTCAGCTTGCTCATCCCCAGCAATAAGAGCATAAAGTTTCTCTTTCTTTGGGCAATCATGAGCACAATGTGGCCCACCACTGATGAAGCATCCTGAGTCTGCCTGAAATGGTTTTCTTGGTAGGAGCAAACTCTCTTTTATCATCAGCACCCTACTCCTTCTCAAAAGGGCAAAAAGTGTCATTTTTAGTTTTTTTCTTGATGGTTGATGAACTTTGTCCATAGAATCCTTCTACTATTCAAATTGTTGAGGCCAGGTCCTTATTTCATTTTGCATCTCTTTCCTTGCCCACTCTTGGAGACCCACCTCAAACCAAAAACACCTTGTATTCTTATGTTCCCTATCTTCATCATCAATGATTGTAACTACCTAACATACTTCCATGGACCCGGTTTTCTATGCAAAGCTTCTCCTACCATGATACATTCGTGCAAAAAAAAATTGCTTTCGCATTTTTCTTTTTTTATCATCCCTCCCAACTAATGATCTATGGATTAGCAAGGGCATCTTGATTACTACAAAACCAGGATTTAGCATCCTCACCAATGAAGCTCAACCTAATTTCAAACTTCTTTGCTTCAAGAGTACAACCCCATGTCTCCTATGTAGTTCTCTAAGTCCATGGCATTTTGCTCCTAAGTACTTCTTTAGGCCATGTGCCTTCACATTAGTGAGACTCTGATGGCCCATCACCTGATGGAGTCGAAGCAATTGCATTCTTCAACACTCCAATGTCTTCCTTCAACCCATTGATAACACTCTAGAACTGATCCCTCAATGAGTGCACCTCATTTCTCAACCCAAGCTCAAAGTTACCATTCCAAAGATGAGCCCAAAAGCGTGTAAATAGCTCATGCATTTCACCTTTCAAAGTCTATATTTTGGCATCCATCGTTTGCACTTTGGCATCTAACAACAGTATGTTTGCCTATGCCATCACGGCATGCATGGCTATTAACTGTGCTAGGAGTCTGAGTTTATCCTCCAACTTCTTGATCCATACGTCGTTCATCGTGGATAAGCCCTCAATGCATACTTGCTCCAAGTATACCTTTGTCAAATAGCTAGCCACACCTTCAACCCCACTTGTAACCTTTACCATGGCCACAATCAAAACTATAG